>PVJI01027645.1:0-17411 GCA_004026765.1 Micronycteris hirsuta
GCAGTGTTTCAAGTGCGGCAGGTTGAGGTAAAAGAACCCACGTTTCTCACCAGCTACCAAAGGTGACTCCCTGCCCTTCTCCTCCCCTCCCCAGCTCCACCCACCGCCCAGCCCCTTTGGGAAAATGGAGGAGAGAAGAGGTTGGGACAATGGCAACAGGTGACCCTTGGCATTGGTGTGGGGACCTCTGGGAGCCAAACTCCATCAAGATCATCTTTTCTCTGTATTCCCTGCCCTTCGAGGCCTAGAAGGGCAGGCTGACCAGAAGGGAGATGTCGACACCGGTCGCTCCCACTTACTTAACCAAGACTTGGAGTCGGATCTCTCTTCTCCGGGGTCTCCGCTTCTCGTCCTGCCAGACATGGGTTTTCCAGGCCTCCACCTTCAGCAGAGAGGGAAGATGTGAGCAAGGTGGGCGCAGCTCAGCCTGGGCTGGGGGTTGCTGGTGAGATGGAGGACCCTTCGAGCCGCAGGGGTGGGGGGGACAGGCCCTGTCCCAACCCCCTCCCTCACTGAGAGCCCCACAGGGAGGGCCCTGCCTGTCTATGTCCCTCAGAGTGGCAGCTTCAGTGTCCAGCATGGAGCCTGCACCTCCAGGTGGCCTGTTGGTTTTATGGTCATTAGTGTCCGCCTGGAAGGAAGGGGCCCCATTTCTCTCTTGTTTTTAGTGTCTGATCATGACTTATCACTAGAAAGACGAGATAATGCAGACGCACCTTCCAGAGTGAAAGGAGGCGTTATGATGACAGGTATAGACTGTTCGGGTCAATAAGTCACCCTACGGATCACCTTTAGAGCAAGGAAGTTCTTCCCAAATCTAACCAAAGTCCTTTTCAACCATAAATGAGCTTGTTTCAATGCATAATGGTTACTGAGTGCATTCTGTTGGGCACTGGGCTGAGCTGTTACATCCACCAGCTCACGTGATCCTACTACGCCCTATTGCGAAATTAAGGCCAATCCCTTTAGAGAGGAGAAAATCTGGCCTGCGATGGGTGAAATGACACCCCCCCGGCCTGGGAGCCACGCTCTGCACGAAGATGCCACGGGGCTGCTCAGAGCCCTCCCATGCAGGCAGGCACCATGGTGGTCACCCTCAGGAGCCCAAACTCCGTCAGAGCAACGAGCCACCAAATGGACAATACAAGGTATTTCCTTTAGGCCCGTGCTCTGTGGAAATGAACATCCTTGAGTGAAGTCTTAAAAGCATTAAAAATATGTCTGTGTCCCTGATCCTTCCCTATAAGTCCTGCATGGGTAAACATGTATGTGCACACGGCAGCACACAAATGCATAAGCATACACATGCATGTGTACATATATGAACATACATGCAGACAGACACTCTCTGTACCTGGAGCTCCCTCCCCAATTACCTGGTAGTAGTAGAAAGGGGACAGAACGTAGTTTAACATCTCCTGGTGAAACACAGGAGTGATGCTTCCAGAAATCGGCGGGACCAGCCAAATCCAGTCGGCAGGGCAGCCCCCTCGGGACCGGTACTCATTCTGCATGTATTTCATGAAGGACTCTGCAGCCGAGTGGTGGTCCATGATGGTCACGTTCTGCTTCTACGTCAGAAGGAGGCAAGGAGGGGAGTTGAGTCAGGGATAGGGGAGCCCGGAGACTGGTCTGCTGACTGTGGGGCTCCAGAAGGACCATGAGAAGGCCTGGAAATCTGTAAAATGGGACAGCAATTCCTCCTGGCCCCCTCCGCACTGCTGAAGATAAATTTCCAAATGGAAGGCACTTTCAGAGCTTCTGAAAGAGCCAAAAAAAAAAAAAATCACCATCACCGTGGTCAGCCCACAGATCAGATGGGCCTCCTGCTGGCCCTTTGGGGGCAGCATCCAGCTTCTCAGGCCATGTCCACAAGTCTCCCCAAATCCCCAACAAATGGCATTCTCTGGATGCTGATAAATCAAGCCACAGTGTGCTTTGGTGGTAGAGAGTTCCAGGAGTCACTTCCTGAGGATGGGGTCCTCTTGGCCAAGGAGGAACTGGACCCCTCTGGAGCGGACTGCAGTGTGTGGAAAATGGTGACCACAGTCCCAAAGTTAAAAGCCAAGGGGTCTGAGCCTCCCCAGAATGGCCCGACAAGGGCAGCCACATGCCTCAATGCTACGGGCAACTTACTCAACCAGGAGACATCTGTTTACCATAGCGGTTCAAACCTTGGTCTCTTATTAGACATGTGAACTTAAATAATCAGTTCCTGAACCTCCCTAAGCCTCAGTTTCCCCATCTGTAAAGTGGGGGTGATAACAGTTCCTACATCATGAGGTTACTAAAAGGATGCAATGTTATTACAAGTAAAACATAGAGCATGCTCAATAAATGTTAGCTGCCATTATTATTTCTGTCAGCCAGGCACTGCGTAAGGCACTGGCATTACAGAAATGAAAGACCAGGCCCCTTCTCTGCATCGGATTGCCTTCTAACTGGGGAGGCGGAGGAAAGTCAGCTGCTTCACGTGGCCTGACAGAAGCTACAATGGAGGCGGGCCAGGTACTGCTGGAGGGCAGAGGAGAGGGCTCAGCGCAGGCAGCGGCCTGGAGGAGAGATGGGGGCTTTCAGGGACAGCTTCAAAGAGGAGGTGAGTCTTGAGAATGGATGTAAGTTAGGCTAGAGACGGGCATCCCTGGAGGAGGACACAGCCAGGGTCAAGGCCGGGAGGAGGGAGGAGCTGGCTGGTGGGGGCCCCCGAGAGGCCTGGCCGCACCCTCTAAAATTCGTGCGAACGCACGCAGCGACTCCGGGGTGCCAGACCAGTTTCCAGCTCAGGAGCTGATGATGATAGTTGTGACAACGATGGCAACAGTAACAAACAAGAACAACAACAGGACAAGTGCTTCCTCCGTGTTCGCTGCGGGCCAGGCGGCTCGGCAAAACGTGCTGCACGCATTCAATTTAAGTCCTCCAGTGACCTAGGTTACAGGGCACTGTGATCATCTCCGTTCTACAGATTAGGAAATAAGGCCAAGTCTTTTGAAGTCTGCCGCGAAGGAGGGTGACGAGGAAGTCCTGGAGACTCAAACACGGGGACAGGACACGGTCAGCAACGGTTGAGAGACAGCGAAGGGTCAGGGGATTTTTGAGGACATATCCACATCCTGCCAGGGTCAGGGCTGACGCTGGGAGCCCCCAGGAGTCGGGATGTGAGGTCCGCAGCCAGCTCGGCCTTCCTGAGCTGGGCAGGCCCTGGGGGGCTCTTCCTGTGCTGTCTCAGAGCCACCCCTCCCTCAAGCACAAGCCTGACCTGCCTGTGGGGTCATGGGGCACAGGGTGTGAGTGTAAATATTTACCGGGTGATTGTTTAATGTCAGCCACTACACTGCACAAGGACAGAATTTTCATCTGTTTTGTTCGCCACTGGCGTCCCTGGCCCAGCCTAGTGCCCGGCACAAGGAAAACGCTCAGTAAAACTTTGCCGAAGGAATGAATCACCCTCTGCCCAGCAGTCTGGCCTCCAGGGCATCTGCCAGCTTTGTAGACACGGTCCCAACTCCTAAAGTCATATCTTTGTACATCCCATGCCTCCTTCCCAAAAGCAAAGGGTGTGTTTACACAAGTGAGAGCTATAGACAGCCCGGCGGGATCGATCCCACACAGGAGCCTCACTGCGTGTGTGTGGATCCAAGGGGTGGACACTGTCACTCCAAACAGGGACACAAGAGCAGCAGGGCTCACCTGGATGTGGACTCTCATTCATTCATTCCTTCATTCATTCAACACAGTTTTGTAGAATCTACCATGTGCCCGACAGCAGACACTCTTATGGTAGAGCAGTGAACAGCAGTGAGCAAGAAAGACGAGACACTGCCCTGTGGAGTGTACTTTGGGGGGGCGCGGAGGGGCCAAAGCAACCAAGAAAGAAAGAACTGGATGCACTATGTATTGTCAGGAGCCAGTAAGTATTATGAAGAAAACTAAAGACAGAGTCAAAGGAATAAGAGAGAGAGACAGACAGACGGAGGTAGGGTGAGGGTATCAGGGAGGGCTGCTCTGAGGAGGTGACCGTTGGGACCTGGATGAAGGGAAGGGGCAGCCATCAGGTGATCTGTGGGAAGAGTATTCTGGGCAGAGGGAAAAGCAAGTGCAAAGGCCCTGAGGTGCGAACTATATCGGTGACTTTGAAAAACAACAAGCGTTCCAGGGGGAGCGGTGGAGCGGCTGACTGGAGTGGCGGGGGATGAGACGTGTCGTGAGATCTTTCCTCGGTTTCGCTGGGAGGGGAAGCAGAAAACCAGTTGTAGTGGGGGAGTTATTGGGTTAGCTGGCCCTTTATTTCTTTGCGATGGGAACCATTATGGCCTATCGATGCTGATGGGAATGGTCCAGTGGGGAGGGAGACCCTACGGATACGAGAGAGAGAGGGGGCATATTTTCAGGATTCAAGTCCTTGAGAAAGTGAGAGAGGACGGGATCCAGTGCTTAAATGCAGAGACTGACCAGTCTCTGGAGGAGAGTAGTCACCTGTTGCTAGAAGCAGAGACGTTTTGCCAGAAGACCCCGAGTCAGTGAGAGGGCTTGTTTGCCTCTGTGTCTCCAGCACTGTGCACAGTGCGTGGCACAGACTGGCTGTTCAACACTTGCACGAGGCAAGAATACACGAACAAGGGGTAAAGCAAGCACGGCGTGAGTGGCTGGCCCAGGTGACCCTCGTACCGGAAAGGCTCAGGCCCACAGGACACCAGACACACCTGGAAGCTATGGAGCACGGCCACGTTGATCTCAATGACAGCCTGGTCTTTCCAGAGTGAGGCCAACTTGTGCGTTTCCAGGCCCATCCGTCTGCCTACTTCCTGCACAGGCAGAGCAACGGGGGCCTGTCGGTCTTTGGGACCAAACCCCAGGCCCACACCTCCAACTGGCCCAGCTGGATGGCCCTTGTTACCTCCAGGATGTTGTAGCGCTGGACGTCACAGAAGTCTCGGACCCCGATCTCCGTGCCCATGTACCAGCCGTTGAAGGGGCAGCCTGGGAACTCGAGGCCGCCCACCTCGAGCAGCATGTTGGACACCGCGGGCAGGGCGTACCACTTCAGCTCCAGCTCCCGGAACCACTCGTACCTGCCGGGGAGACAGAGCCACTGGCAACCGGGACCTTCGCTTTTGCCCGCCCTCACCCCCCAAAAAAGGCTTCAGGAAAAGGGTCCGCCAAGATAACTCCTTTCCAAGTGTTGATCTCTGAGTTCATCCCGCCAGAGGGGTAACTGGGCGCACTGGGCGTCATTCATTAATCATGCATTCATTCACTCGCTCAGTCACTCACGCAAACGGACAGTAAGAATCAAGTATGTACCAGGCCCTGGGCCAAATGTTGAGAACCCAACCTAACATAGCAGTCAAGGGCTCTCATGTCAGGAAGCCTGGTTTCAGGTTCTGCCTTACTGCGCAGCAGCTGTGTGACCTTGGGATGTTATTTAGACCCTCTGAGCCTCAGCATCTCCACCCACAAAATGGAGATGATGGCACCAAACTCGGGAGATTATTGTGAAGATAATACTATCATTCATTTGTATATTCATTTATTCCAGAAATATTTATAATTGAGCATCTACTATGTGCCAGGCACCCGGCTAGGTGCTGGGGATATACTGCTGAACAAGAAAGGCAAGATCCCTACTCCCAAGGAAGTTACAGTCGAGAGCGTAGACTGTCCACAGGTAAACGGTAAGCCAATAGGAAGGCAGAAACCAGGCGATGTGTTACGCAGAGGGTGAGGGTGCCTACTCCAGACTGGGCATTCAGGGGGGCTTCTCAGAGGGGCTCCCATTCAGCAATCCCTCACTGACAGGAAGAAATGAACTCTGAGAGAAGGGCGGGGGAACAGCAGGTGCGAAGGTCCAGAGATGGGACTGTGTTTCAGGATATTCAAGGGATCAAAAAAAAAAAAAAGAAAGAAAGGAAAAAGAGGCCAGCCCAATGACTGTTACAGAGTGAGCCTCAGTACATGCAGGTATTTTTGTAATTGTGAGAGCTGTGTGGAGCTGCGCTGAACCAGATGAGCTCCTGAAGTCACGACAGCCCTACGCTTTCCTCACAGTCAGGAGGGGGGCTGAGAGAATTGGCAGGAAGGCACAAGAGGCCTGGGCTGCTCAGTGTGAGAATCTCAGTCTTACAAGGGTTCCTTTCCCAGGGGCACTGCTTCCCAAGCTCCTAGGGCCCCATCTGTCCAAGCCTCTGCTTCCCCTTCACCATCAACACACCCTCATAAGTCTGAAGCCCCAGACACTGTGCAGAGTGGTTGTATAAGGATGACAAGGGGGCCCTTGACAGCCAGCCCTTTGGGCACCTGCTGCTGACTGGGCTTTGGGGGAGATGCAAAGAGGGGCCTGAGGGATGAGGTCTCTCTTAGGAAAGGAGAGGACATGCATATTAACTCACGCCCCCGGCACCCTCAGCCTGCTTACTTGGGATGTTCCATAGGCACCTCAAGCACAAGGTCAGGTGGGATTTCGAAGAGCTCAGGGTCACGGCCATCAGCCTGCAGGACCAGAGGCACCACGTCGAAGCGGCCGTACTTGGGTTTCCAGCCCAGGTCAATGCATAGCTGGGGACGAGACAGGCCCAGTGAGTCTGTAGACCCAGGCACCTTGACCCCTCTAGGCTCCACTTGGTCAACCCTACGGCTGGATCTGGTACCTGGGTGAACTCCACGCAGGCAGGGTCCCCTCTGATGGTGCCATCAGGCATCTGGTAGCCGGCATAGCGGATGAGCTGAGCGTTCCAGACCCGGAAGTCATGCTTCCCATCGCTCCGCTGGGGGAACACAGTGATGGCCGACCTTTCCCAAACCCAGAGAGTGCTGTTTACCACCTGGCATTGTGGGGGGCTCCCAGCCATCCCCCACCAGCTCCCCTCCCCTTCCTGTCTTCCCACACCCCAGGCCTCTGCCCCTGAGCTAACAGAACCCAACTCCTGCAGCTCCCCAACATGCCACGCTCTCCCTGGCCTCTGTGTAACCTGCCCCACACCGAAATGCCCTCTCCCTCCTCCTTCTCCTTCCAGCGCAGGGACTGGCCCCTCTGGGAAGCCCTCCCCACTCTCGGGCAGGGTTAGCTGTCCCATCCCCTTCCCCTCTGAGCCATATTGCTCTCCTTGCAGTTGAGTCAGTGCAGACAGTTTCACCGCGGCTGAAGCAGTGTCTTAGGGTCTTAGTCACCTCAGCAGCCCTCCCAGCCCACCCTACCCTCATGCCTAACCCTTTGTTTAGTCCCCGCTATTTGGTACTGAGTTTTTGCTGAACGGAAGAACAGATGAACGATCGAATGAATGAGCTGCTCAGTCCTATCAGCCTTGACCCCTTTGGTTGAGGGCAGAGAAGGTAAGGCAGAGGTGGGTACTGATGAGCAGCAATACTCCCACCTCTAAGAAAACACCACCCTGCAGCCATTTGCTGCAAAACAAACTTCTCACCCCCCTCTAAAAAGTGGGGAGCCCTAATCTTGCTTCCTAAAGGCCTCCATCTCCTCCAAATGGTTCCAAGTCAGAAGCAAGCCAAGGAAACAGGCCACTGAGGGGCTAAGCTCACGGAGGCTCTGCCCACTGCTAGGGCTCCCTAAGGAAGCCCGAGTCTCAGGGCTCTCTCTCCTGGTTTCTCCTGGAGGTAGAAATGCCACCCCAAACCCGTCTGTATCTTTTGGCTGTTTCTGGAGGAGGGTGGACCCCTGTCATAGCCTTGGGAAAGGTGCCCCCACCTGATGTTGCCATTGTTGGTGGCATATCGCACATGTCTGCAGATGTGCTCAAACATTTCCTGGGCAGTGGAACAGCTCCGGGCATCGAAGACCTGCACACAGCCCCCCAGGGATGACCAGAAGCTCAGTCACGAGGGACCGAGGGTGTGCGCCAACCCCCGCTGTCCAACACCAAGAGGAGAAGTGCGGTCTCCCCTCTGCACCAACATCTCCCACCTCGTGGCCGCCCCGCCCACCCTTTGTCCTGCTCTCCCAGGGGAGCCCAAGCAACCCTGCCTGGAAGACGCTATCAAAACCCAAATCCCAGAGGTCATTTGGTTTGATGTTGGCATTTAGTCTCCCAAATTTAACATAAGAAAGAAAGATCAGCTAGAAATCCTGGGGCTGAAATTGGATTCTAGACTTCTTTTAGGGGCCCCATCTCAGGTTCAGGAATGTGAAGAGAGAGCCTGAGACCCTGGTTTCGGTCTGCTTGGCACAGCTCAGCTTGGCTGTTCAGGGGCATCTGCCCAGGGCCCGCCCCCCCCCCCCCACTGCCCACTTCCTCTCCCGCTAGGGTCTAAGGAAGTCCACCTGCAGGTTGGACCACTGGATGCGCCCGATGCAGCGTGGGGCGTTGCGCCAGGCCTGCTTGGTGGCGTAGATGAGCTCATCTCCCGTCAGATGGTAGGTTCCTGTTGTTTCTATCTCCTTTGTTACGGCTTCCACCCTGGCCAGATGTTCCTCTATTTTTGCCCTGGAGGACAGGAAGACATCAGGAAGATCAACAATGAGATGGCCTTAAACGGGGATTAATTCAATCCACAGAAGCAGGAACTGAACCAGGACACCAGGAGGGCAAGATGTCTGTCATGGAGACCGTCCCCTCCAGGGTCAGCTTCAGGGGTCAGCCTCACTGGCCCTGAGCTAAGAAGCGGCCCGCGCTTGGTTTCATGCTCCGCTGTAACTGCCTTGAAATTCGTCATCACTGAGTGGCCATCCACCTTCCCATGGTTAAGAGACGAGCCAGTCCCTCCCACAGTATCTCCCATGTTCTGAGTACTTGCTAGGACCCAGGTATGGGGTGCAGTCCCTCCCACTCGGGGTCTCACTGGGTCTCTGAGGGAGGCATATTGGTGTCTATCTTATAGTCCCATGTACCAAGGCTCTAGGAGGTTAAGTGACCACGTGGAACAGAAGTATGATAAAGAGCAAAGTCAGGACTCAGACTCAGGGTTCCCTGATGCCAAGCCCAGGCTCTTAACCTTCCACTTTGACTGCAAGCCCAGAGATGTTGAGAGCCTTCCCACGCTTTCCTGGTCAGGCACAGACAGGGCCCGGCTCTCAGCCTGCAGGGCCCCAGCGAGGTCCAGTATCACGGCTGCCTATAGCACGCGGTTTCCCAACCTCTGCACCTCTCAGCCAGCAATCCCATGTGAGATTTCTACATGGGGTTCTCCCCTCCCCTCCCAGGCTTCAAAAATATCCCCCAGGGAGGAGGCATGCAGTCAGAAAGGCTTTGAATCTCACACACACACACACACACACACACACACACACACACACGGCAACCTTGAGATTTCCAATCAGCACCAAAGATGTTTGAAATGGCAACAAACAAAACTATTTAAGGAATGAACTCCTGATTAAGGAGATTGGACAACTCAGAACAAAATGGTCTTTCTGTGGATGAAGAGTGTCTCGACAACTCTTCCTTGATTAAAGAAAGAAGCTCCAAGACAAAACACTTGACACTGTTTATCTTCAAGGATCCTCCTGGCTGAAGGACCTGCCGGGTGAAGGCTGAGTTGCCCACCACAGGAAGCCCTTTCTCCCCAGATGAGGCTCCTCACCCCGCTCCCTGCGCCACGTCCAAGCAGGAAAACACCAGTGATCACCCAATAATACTTGGTCATGTTGTCACGTGGCTACATGAGGAAGTGTTCTTTTTCAGCTTTTTACCCAATCCCTTTAGAATTCTGTATTTTCCTACTGTTTTCATATGGCCACATTTCTGAGGCACTAAAAACGCTAGGATACCTAGTAGTTCTGAAAAAAAGAGAGTGACTCTTGGCATCAACAAACTGGATTTAAACAGAACATCCAAGTTCCCATTTCCAACTCTACAATCTTTCCTTCGTGAAAGGCTGAACCAAACAGCCCAGCTGTGTGTGCCTTTGCTGCCAGTGCAACTGTGGCGGTGAACTGCCATCTGTCACTCACACCTCCCAGGTCCTCTGGGGGTGCCAGGTGTGGATTTGTGACTGTAAGAAATGACTCTTCCCTCAGTGAAAAGCCAATGGGGTTGAACAGCCATACGAGCAGCCCTGGAGGCTCCCCAGGCTGACACCTGCCTTTCAAACGCCAGCGGCAACTCCCAGGTCCAGTATGGAGTCGGAATCTTCAAGGTCAAAGAGCCGGACACTAGAGCTTGAAGTTAAAAGCAGGAGCTCTAGCCCCGAACTTCTGGGGTTCAAATCCTAGCTCTGGGACTTTAGAAGGTGTGACTTTGGGTAAGTCACATTTCCTCCATGGCGTCAGTTTCCATGTCTGGAACACGTGGAGGGTAATAACGGCACCGATCTCACAGTGGTGGTGAGCAGTGCTTACAAGGCACTTACGCAGGGCCCAGAACATATTTAGTGCTCAGTAAATGTTGTCATCAACACGGTGGCCCAGGGAAGCCCGTGGAAACAATTCCTGCACCCGGAAAGGCTCATTTGTCAACAACCGTCACTTCTGCAGAGAGTCTAGTTCCACAGCACACAGCAGGCACCCCCCCCCACACCCCTGCTGTGCATGGGGCTCCCAGTCAGGCTGCACATTGGAACTGCCTGGGGCGCTTTTAAAGAACATGGGTGTCTGCTGCCTCCCTGCTTCCTGGGGTCCTGACACTGTTGGCCCAGCAGACCCTGACCTCAGTATTTTGCAAGGTCCTCGAGTGACTCTACGGCGCAGCCAGGGCTGAGGATCCTGAATGATAAGGGGCTCTTCCATAGACTCAAGGTCCCTCCCAGCTCAGACATTGTAGGGTCATAGGAGAGGGGATGTGGTGTCACCGGGAACCACTCTTTCTGCCATGGGGTTCTCAGGTGCACCTCCGCGGCTCACTTCACGCAGTGGAGTGCCGCGTGGGCCTGCACTGTAAAAGCCATAGTCCCCTCCCGGACCACCAAACAGCAAATCCATGCCCTCGGCCATTCTGTCTTCCAATCCCTTTGTGCATTCTCATTGTAAGGTTTGAAGGGGCCTACATTAGTTCAAAGTCATACCACATTTTGTTGTGTTTAATGCACACCCACGTTTAAGTGCTACCCATGTATAATGTGCACCCCTATTTTCCCTCAAAAATTTGGGCAAGAACATGCACATTATACGCAGCAAAACGGGTATATTTAATGAAGCCCAGGAATGTAGAACCCACAAAGTTCAGTGCAGAGTACATCCTGCCCTCTCCAAGTTCCGGCCTGAATTCTAGCTGCAACTGGGTGACCTCAGGTGTGCCACTGGGCTTCCTTGTTCACATCTGTAGGAGAAGGGCTTGCCTAGGTGATCTCGAAGGTCCTACCTATTACAAACATTTAATAATAAAAGGGTGCATATCAAGTCAAAATCAAGGTGAATTTGTGCCAGGACGCTGTTCTAAATGTATTGAATCCTCACAACAATCTTATGAGCAAGATTCTATCCTCACCCTGCCCCCTTTACAGATGAGGAAGTTCAGGCACAGAGAGGGTAAGCAGACTTCCCAAGGTTATGGGACTGCTCGCTGGGGGAGCCAGGGTTCAAACTCGGTTACATTCCCGACCCACACTTCTAACCACGATTGCTCCACCTCTCTGTCCCACAATTATGAAAACCTACCCCGGGGTCTTTTTCCCTTGGGGAACACTATGCTTTAGTTGCCACTGCAAATCTGGGAAGAAAAGGGGCCTGGCCTCAGAGGGAAATGACTGGAGACAGGAGAGGTCCCCGGAAGGGGGAGGCCGTGGATCCTGCAAGAAGCAAGACTTACTCTTTAAAGGAGCTGTAATACTGGTTGACAAATTCAATAGCTTGAGGTAGAAGCTCGTCTGGGGAGGTAGGCGTGTCCCTGGGTCCTCTGGTCAAACTTTTGGAGTTCATGATGGCTCCCAAGCAATACTTGGACTTGCAAGCGAGGTCCTGGGAAGAGAGAGGCGGGTGGTGAGGTGGGCAGTTTTGATGGCCATCCTCTCTAGGGCGAGCTCTCGTGGTCACCTCCTTCTACTCTGGCTGCTCCAGCTCCCTACCACTCCTCTGCACCCTTGTGGCACCTCCTCCCTGGGGTCCACCAGGCTTTTCCCCCTGCCTAGATCTCATTTCCTCTACTGGCTGGACCCCAGTGGGTGTGAGCTGAGGTTGCTCCCCCTTGCCCGGGCTCAGCCTCTTGGCCTCATTCCCAGCCAGCCCCAGACCCAGAGCGAAGTCAACAGCTCTATCCCTGGAAACATCTCCATGACCTTCTCATTTAAAGAGGCTGATGCGGCTCCTGGGAACACACTATTGCTGCTCAGCCAGAGTGAACTGAAATGAGAAGGTACAAATCCCAAAGCCAGAGGATGCTACAGAAAAAGTACTGGAAGGAGGTACACCCAAATGTTAACTGGGGTAATTTCTGGAAGGTGTGGGAAATCATTCCGCTTTCACAGTCTTGAAATTTTCAATTCTTTCCCACTTAGATAGAATGCATCCTAAAGTTAGAATAAGAAGCATAGAATACAGGAAGGAGCCATTAAGGACACTTAGTACGACTACTCACTGGATGCTTGAACCCCTCTCCAATATCCCTACCAAATAGCACTTGAATCCTTCTCGTGACAGCAAGCTCATTACCCCTTGATGTACTTTAGTGCAGCTTTGGATAGGTCTGTTAGAAAATTCTCCCTGATACTATGCTGAAATCTGCGTCTTTCTTGAAAAGAATTAATTTGTTTTTGTAACCATTTCTCTAACCTCTGGATTACCCATTACCCAGGAGGGGGATTCATGGGAAGTTGGCATCATTGACTTCCTACTGTTATTTATGAGGAGCACGTCTATTCCCCGCACCCTTACCCAAGTGATGACCATTTGTTCTGCCTAAAGACACATCTGTTTGATCCTCTCAGGGCCCTGATGGCTTCACTGACTTAGGACAAAGGTGGTTCACCCTGAAGCCCCAGATGTCTCACCCCTTTGGCTTTTTGGTGAAGTGTGTCCTGGAGGGTCATCCCACTGCCCCAGTTTTTGATCCTCACGTGCCTTGGGCAGGCTGATGGGGGCGCATTCAGCTTGACCGGGGATTCTGGAGACTTCTAAGAGGGGGAAGAAAACAGGGATCCCCAAATGCCTCCAACTCCAGGACCCCATGGGTCTCTCTCTCCCTGGCCCTCGGGCCCTGCTTTGACTTTGGGTGAGGTGGGGAACTTGGGTGGAAACACAGGTCAGGGTGTCAGTCCATGTCCCTCCTCCCTTCCTGGCAGCCTGGCCACCTGGGCCAGTGCCCGCTGAGAGCTCCAGGTGCCTGGGCCACTGGCCAGGCATCTCTCTTCACCCAAGACCCTGCCAAATGCTCCCTCAGAGGAACTGCAACAGTAGGGGAGACTTGGTGCAAAGGAGACTACTGTCACTGCCAATGTCACATCCAATGCCTCCAAGGACAGAAATCAGGAGGAGGAAGAATGGACTAAGAGGCATTTAAAAAAAGGTGAACCATCTGCTCCCCCAGCACCCCCCATCCCCACGTCTCTGCCCATCTGGAACACTGAGATCCGAAGTGCTTGGGGAAGATGGAGCCAGTGGGACTGCGGCCGGGGGCTGCAGCAAGGACTCAGCTACTGAGTCTGATGCCATGGGTGGTCTCCTTTCACCAGGGCCTGCTTGCTCACACAGGCAAGTCATCCAGGTGTCAGTGCACCTCGGGGGCCACCACTCCCAATCACCGTAAATCACCTGCCCTCCCAAAGCCCTTCCTTGTCCCCAACCGTGTCCCCTGGGTCTCCACTCACTGCCCAGACCCCAGCTGCCACCAGGCTGCTCAGCCCACATCTACCTGGGTGAGGGGGGAGGGGCTTCCCATACTCGAGCAACTCACTGACCTTCACCGTCCCCGTGAAGGGTTGTGGGGACTCATTCCAGGGCTGGCCAAGGCTGTGACCCTTGGGGTCATCCTGTGTCACTGGACTGTAAGAGGAAACAACTGTTATGAGATAGAGTACCTGAGGGCAGAGAGGGGTCTTGAAGTCCCTTCTGCCAGCCTGTCATTGGAGGGATGAGGAAACTGAAGCCCGGGGAGTGGGAGTGAATTGCTCGTGGTTCCAGATGAGAGCTGTGTGTGTGTGTGTGTTGGGGAGCAGGCAGTCAGACTCCACCTCCTCACCCTCACTGCCCTCCCTCCTCCTCTTCCTCTCTTGTCTTCCCTCTACACAGCCAAGAAGACACGAAGGGAGCTGAACCAAGGCCAGTGGCCCAAAGGACGACCCACAGAAGCTCTGGGAAGATGCCCCCTCAGAGCCGAGTACAAACGTGGGGGGGCCGAGAAGAGCTTCTCCCGGGCCAGCAGCACTGCCCACTACCCATTCATTTAGGAGGACTTAAAGCTTTTTTATTTAAAGCATTTGAGTTGTCTTGGTTTATTTATTTATTCTAAATTCTTATTATGGAAAATGCTAAACAGACACAGTGGAGATAATAGAGTAATAATCACCCTTGGGTCCTTCACCCAATATCAACCCATGGCCAGTCCTGCCTCAGCTCCTCTCCCCCGCCCCCACCAGTCCAAAGCAAGTTTGAGATGCCCTGCCGTCCATAAGCATCTCAGTAAGTGCTTCTGGAAGATAAGGACTCTTTAAAAAACAAAACACATATTGGTTACATTTACTTTAAAACAGCAGATGTAAAGAACTTAGCTTGTCCACTGGAGAAAGCCCTAATATTAGTCTGTAATCACTTAGAAACCACTGGCTCTGGTTTGGGGTCTCAGGTTCGCTCTCCTGGCGAACACTACAGAGAACAGAAGACCTGATTCCTCTGGCTGCAGACTCCCGAGCGACCCCTCCAAAATCACCCAGGCCTCCTTCCGAAGCAGATCACACTCCAGGGGCACTTCAGTAGGAAAGCTTGATGTGTTCCATGTTCTTTGCAGCATTTTCTGGGGTGTGCATGTGCACCCACATCAAAGGGGAAGGAGATTAGAGAGCATTTCGAAGGTCTCTAATGTCCCACTCTGTACACATTTGTGAGGTTGGAATATGACAAATGAGCACGTATTGCTTTTATTATTGGAAAAAGCAATATTTAGGTTGTGCCCAGTTCTCCACTATTATAAACAATGTCCCAAACTGTGTGCATGGTCTGATGCTGTGTGTGTGTAAAAGCAGAGAAAATCGTTAAATAAATGTTCAGCG
Source organism: Micronycteris hirsuta (assembly GCA_004026765.1). Classification (NCBI taxonomy): domain Eukaryota; kingdom Metazoa; phylum Chordata; class Mammalia; order Chiroptera; family Phyllostomidae; genus Micronycteris; species Micronycteris hirsuta. Next base: position 15,088 of record PVJI01027645.1, read on the forward strand.
ACTAGCACTAAGTGGTAAGAGCGTGAGCAATTTGCATTTTCTTTATACTTCTCTGTATTCTCCAACTTTTTACAGTGACCATGAATTCCTTTCACAACTGGGAAAATGTTTAAATTTGAAAATGAATAAACAAAGCTATGCACAATCCCCCTTCTCCCTCGGCAGGTTTCTTTAGGCAGCTGTGGGGAGGTGGGGTGGCCAGAAGCCAGAGGAGCACATTAAGGCTCTGGATACCTGCTGACCAATCGTTGCATTGCCCACCCAGACGCTCGGTGCAATTTGGTCGAACCCCCATTGTGCTTGGTCTGGCTTGGTTCTTTGTGGGAAAGGAGGACCCTTAAGGACCTGTCATGGAAAGGGGTGCTGGAGTGTGCTGCTTGCTTAGACCCAGACCCCGGCAGGGTGGGTGGGGGGTGGTTGCCGAGGTCAGAGCTGCAGTCTGTGGCTTGTTTCGCAGCTGACCCGGGGTCCTGACTCTCCGGCAGTTCCTGCTCCTCCTCGCCCACCCACCGCTCCCTACACCACGGCTTGGGGACAGAAAGGAGCTCTGGAAAATGGATCTTATTTGTTAAACAAGAACCCTTTTGCTCTCTTATATCTGTCCTAAACGGTGTAGCAGCCCCAGTGCTGAAAAAAATCTAGAAAGCTTCTAAGTGCTGAGACATCCATAATCCCTACTCTGGCCCTCATAGACGTGGCTCACAGGAGCTTGTGGGGACTCTCTGGGCCTTTGTGGCTACAGAATCGTAACCTCAAAGGCTTCTAACCGAGGAAAGTACTTTTAAGCAAATCCTCATCGGAATCCTACAGAGCGAATATTACAACCCTCATATTTTCACGGAAAATCGAGGCTCAGAAGGTCACTGCCACGTCGGGCTGCAGCCCGGTCCGCGCGCGGAGCCGCCCGCCTCCCTCCCAGGGCAGACCTGGCTCGGCTGCAGTACCTGGCTCGGCGGGAGCTGCAGGCGGGCTTCGGCCGCAGGATCCTGCGGAGGAGCCCGCAGAGCCGGGGCCGGGCTGCCTCGCACGCCGCACTCAGGCCCTCGCGCATGGTACTGGCGGGGGCGCAACTCAAAAGGCGTCCCTTCCCGCTCCGCGCCAGCCCCTTTAAAGCCGCCCGCCTCCGCAGCCCTCGCCCCAGGGCGGAGTAATCAGGAGACGCTGCCTGGACTTGGCTTCACCGGATTGGCCCTGGGCCGGAGAGCCCGCGGGTAGGGAGGGGCGCGCCCACCCTAGCGCCCCCGAGCAGGCGCCCGCAGGGATGTCTGTCTTTTGGATGATCCTGGGCCTTCTCTGGGTTGAGGCCCTGGGGCAGGTTTTGTACTGTAGTGCTTTACAGTTAGCAGAGCAACCTTTATTCTGTTATTTTATCCACCCCTTACTAAATCCAGTCAAGGAGGCAAATCTGTACTGCTACCCCCACTTTATTAGGACGAGCGGGGCAGAGAAATTAGCTGTCTTACCCCAGGCCACACAGTAGCCCCAGGGCCGCAGCCCAAGCCCTCTCCCCTTACAGGGCTGCCTGCCCTAGTAAGTGTTATTTCTTTTCTGTGTGTTCCGGGAAGGAAGCCGAAGAAAGAGCAGAGCTGGGAGTGACGATTAGTGGGAGGCATGGGGGGCTGCAAGGTGGACCAGGAGCCCCCTCAGGTCCCTTCCAGACCCCTGGTCCTTGCACCTGGAAGGCACAGGGCCTCCGTTCTGACTTTGCTCCTGCTGTACGTTCCTCCTACAGTGGAAGCAGGGTAACTCCGCGGGTCTAGACCAGAGAGACGGCGGCAGCCGGGGCCTCAGAACACAGAGCTCTCCGGGAGGTGAGCCGGTGCCTTGGACCCCGCCCCGATTAAAGTGGAACAGAAGAAGGTACACAGTTGTTCTGAGCCAACTGCACCCTAGCTCGGCTTTGTTCCAAATGACACATATCTTCACCTAGATGTTCCCAACATCTGCCTTTGTCCCTAAAACGCACACACACCACGTCCACTTCCCAGTCATTTGTTACACAAAATACAGAATCATTAGTCACATATAATAGGTTCTGGGTCTTATTGAGCCTGAATGAATTTGAAAATTACCTTTTAAAATCAAAATTTATTCATTGGTTCCCATTGCTTTCCCAAAGAGTATAAAATCCCCTTTGCACGGCACCTTCCTCTTCTGGTGACATTCCCCCCCCACTCCCCCCACCGCCTCCACAGGTTTCAGTCCAGCTGGGCCTCCCCCCGCATTCTCCTGTGCCCCCCCGCCTCTCTGTCGCACCCACCCTAGTTTATTCTGCCCACTCTCCTCACCAAACCAGTGAGGAAGGCACCACACCCTCATCCCTC
>PVJI01027646.1:0-17408 GCA_004026765.1 Micronycteris hirsuta
TTTTTCTGGAATTTTTATTTGTTGTTTCATTTGGGCCATATATCTTTGTCTCAGTATACGTGTTACGTTGTAAAGGGCAGAGCCTTAGGTATTTGCCAGGGTGGGGCAACCCATGTTGTTGTGTTGTGGCACTGTCTGTGGGGGAGGGGTCAGAGATGGAACAATGCCACATGCTCAGCTCTCACCCTGCTTTCAGTCACTTCCTCTGCTACCTACAAGGGAAATAAGCCTTTCTGGTGCTAATTCCCAGGTGGGTGGGCTTGTATACATTCTAGACCCCATGGGCCCCTCCAACAGACTCTCCTGTGACACTGAGAGTTTCTCCCACTGCTGCAATCCCCACAGGTTTTTACAGTCAGAGGTTCTGAAGTTTTATTTCTCCCCACTGGAACCCTGGGTTGTGTGGTCTGTCTCACTCCTCAGTTGTTCCTCCCAGGTTATCCGCACACAAATGTGGGACCACCTGGTCTGCTAGCTACCACCTTGCTGTGCATCCTCTCTGCCCTGGCTGCCCTTCTCCATCCCTCCTACGAGTTTGGATGAATGTTTCTTCTTTAACTCCTTGGATGTCTGATTTCTATACAGTTTGATTTTGTGGTAGTTTTGGTTGTTTTTTGTTCTTCAGTTGGTTGTTAGTTGTCTTTTGGTTGTGCAAGGAAGCAAAGCGTATCTACGTATGACTCCATCTTGGCTGGAAGTCTGGTTAACTTCTTTCTCAGTGCCAGGGCTAGATGCTGGTCTTCTTTCACTCCTCCTACAATAGTTTTTGGATCAAGTCACTGTGAGTTTCCTTGATGTAATTTCCTAATTCCATATCTCTTGGAAAAAGAGCAAGAGGTATTGAGTCCTTTTTTTCCTAAAAGAACTGTGGCCAGGGGTATATCTTCTAACACATTTTTAAAAAGATTATATTTATTTATTTTTAGATAAAGGGGAAGGAAGGGAGGAAGAGAGGGAGAGAAACATCATTGTGTGGTTGTTTCTCATGTCCCCCTTACTGGGGACCTGGCCTTCAACCCAGGCATGTGCCCTGACTGGGAATCAAACCAGCAACCCTTTGATTCGCAGGCTAGTGCACAATCTATTGAGCTATACCACCCAGGGCCAACACATTTTATATTAAACTATATATTTTAGTAATTCTAAGAAAGCCTGACCTGTAGATAGCTAAAATATATAAATGCAGATAAAATATAACATATTAATTACATGTAGGTGAAATTACATATAAATTTAAGTTTTTATTATTAGGAATGTATTTCAAGAAAAGGCTTGATATTGCATCAGAATGCTTGGGTTGGTGCTCAATAAATATTTACTGACTAGGAGAAGGCATTAGAATAAATTTATTTTATATTATAAGTATAGAACTATCCCTTTATATTACATTTTCTAAAAATTTCTCATAAGAACAAAAAATATGAAAACGTTAATACCTTATTGATGTAGCATCATGGAGCAGTATTAATATCAGTATGATAGCATATCAATAGTAATATGTCTAATGCAGAGAAATTTTGCCTTGAGGTTCATGCAACAACCCACACGAGCTTTGTTCTTATGATTTAAAGAATCATTACCTATCAATTCAATTTTAATTTTATCTCCATGAAATGAGCATATATTTTTCAATAACATTGTTTATTCACTCTTTAAAAAAACTGTGATATACTTAAGGAGATCAGATCTATAACCATTGTACTACTTCTAAGGGAGCAGCTATTTTCACTCCTGTGGTTGATGTTTTATATAAATGCTTTTTAAAATTATGTATAAAAGTGAATAAATATGGTGTTGCATTAAAGACTGAGTTTTCTTGTGTTTAGTTTATAGTGACTATTGGACATTAGCTAGTGCCTCAGTTTAGAGTGGAAATTATCTGCCAATGATATTAGTAAATATTGTAGAAGTCTTTTGTTTCTGGTTCCCTCCTTCTTTCTTTCATTATCTTCCTTCCTTTCACCCATCCAGCCATCCTTCATTCCTGTCATAATTTTTATATATTGATTGTATTTTATGTGCTATGAAATGTATTGACAGAAGAGACTTAAAATCTCTGGTTCTCAACCAAGGGCAAGTTGGCCTCCCAGGGGATATTTGGGGGTCTCTGGAGACATTTATGCTTGTCGCAACTGGGGGAGTATTAATGGCATCTACTGGGTAGGGCTAGGGATGCTCTTCAACATCCCACAATAAAAAAAACAATTCTCCAAAGAATTATCTGTTTCAAAATCTCAGTAGTGCTGAGGTGGAGATACCTGCCTTAAACAATTCCTAGCTTTACCATATACTCAGTGCTGATGTCTTCTCTACAATGTCCCTGCCAGGTGCTTTGTACCAATCCCTCATAACTTCCAATATGGAATTAAAGATAATAATTATGCACAATTTCTCTCCCCATGTGAAAATCACTGAGGTCTTTACATTATTAGTTGGAGGTTTCCATTTCTTCCATGGTCATCTTAATCATGTTGTGACAAAACATTATTTCCTCTGTGTATGATCACCGCTGTTTATTAACCACACCACTATGGTGATACTTTGTGTTATGAGTTAACTCAAACAGGATATTTTATATATACTTTTCTAAGTACAATCATGTTAGAAGAGTGAGAGGTCTGGTTTGCACTCTGCACCGTTGCTGAGGTGTTATAGACAGTGGCAGAGAGCACAAACTTGGAACTCATACTCTCTACATTTGAAAACTGGCTCTGATGTTTATTTGCTGTGTGAACCGAGGCAAGTGTATTAACTTCTTTGTAAAATGGGATTTTACATGGCACTGTGTGGATAGTTACACTGATATAAGTATTGAATAACTTACGGCTGTATTTCATCAGTACATAGATACTCTTGATTTAAAGTCTCAGAGTTCTTTTATGTACCAATAAGAAAGAGAAAATGTTGCCAATTAAATTAATTACACATGATCATGTATAAAGGCATTCAATTTTACAGGTTGTTAAAATGTAAAAAAAAAATGTGCGTGTTAGAACCAATGAAATGCAATGTATGTGAAGCACTTAGAACTGCACCTGACTCTGATTGTGCTCCTAATGTCCAGATATTTAAGTTAGCACTTAAATCCAGATATTCATAATAAACGTCCAGTATGAAACAGGCCGTACTGTTTGGGAAGCACTCCAGAACTACAGCACTGCCAATATTCCTCTTCAGAAGAGAATTATTTTTCTTTTATGGCAATGCTTCTATTCATACATGTTTTAAAGGGCCATTAATGATTTGAACATAATATTGATTATGCTATTAGGTAGAGAACCCATTGAAAAAAATAAGTGCAGACAACTAACTGAACACATTTAATAGGTCAAGGAAATTCGGGTTGGAATGTCCTTCATTTACTTCTCTATTGGATGGGTTTCATGTTCTGTGTCATAGCCTGGTGAATTTTCTTGACTCCCCTGTGTAAGAGTAAATTATTCCCGTGGGCTTTCACATCATTTGCCATGAACATCTGTTAGTGTTCCTTGCTTTATATAATACCTTAGTTTTTCTCTGTATGCCTTCTCCATTTTAATACCAACACCTAGAGGACAGGGACTGGGTGTTAATTGTCCCTATATACCTAGTATCTGGCACAATTTCAGGTATGGACTATGTGCACATTCGTACTTTACAACTCGTTAGGCTCTTTTGTATCAGAAGATGTAGGAGGCATAGATGTGCCAGAACTAGACACTGGACTAAGTCAATTGGTGAAATAGTCTCCAAAAGACTTAATATGAGGTCAGAATCCAGTGCGTCATATTAGAACATAGAATTCCTGTTTAGAAAAAGTAAACATTTTCAGCAATACTCCCATTAATCGCATGTCCTTATAAATTATTGAGTCTGAAGAAACCTTAGCCTTTGACCTCTTCCTTTGCTCCAATGTGGAGCTGGCTTCTGGTTTGTCCTTTCTCTTTCCCTCCTGCATCTCGTTTCGGCATGGCTGCTGAAACTGGAGGATGAAGGCAATTTAGAGGCCTATGAGGTTTGCCAGAGATAATAATCCGATGTGTAAGCCTACCAGGGGTGCACTTAGAGTCATATCTGTGAAATAGAAGATTATACCCCAAGGTCTGAGGCAAGCAAAGACAGTAGCACAGGTGGAAGATAATAGCTAGGAATGTGTTTCCCCATATTAAACCCAGAAGGACGAGCCGTGCATTCCAAGAACATCATTTTCAACCTGGGGGGTTTGAAAAAAACAAAACCAACCAGTTCTGGGATGTGGGGAATGCAAAAATATACTCCTAAAATGGAGCTTAGGTCATGGTCAATACACTTTGGTCTCCTTTTAGCTATGAGAGATGCGATGAATGTTTATAGATGCAAAGTCTTATTAGATGTACAGTTGACTGGATGAAGCTCTTTGCTCACTTCAGATCATGTATCAAGGATGATAGCCGGTTACTTACAGGTTGCCATGCGGCTTATTGAATCCAATATACCATCAAACATAATCTAGGGGTATAGCTCATGGGTTCATTGCTTTATGTTTATGTCAGTAGCTTTCTAAAACTTTATCTCTGTTCAGGAACAGTAATAAGAAAGGAAAAATATAACCTCAGTGGAAGAAAAGATTTTACTGTGGGATTTATTGAATTTTGGAAAAGGGCTCAGAGGTTTTACGTCCTGATTTATCTCCCTCTCTTAAAGGACACTTATTTTAATACCTCCTGATCCTGGTTTTTATTTAGGCAGATGGTTGGAACATTAAGATAATATATTAACAACAGATGCACAATTTTCCCTGGACTTTATACTGGAGAGGTTTCTGTCTCAAAAATCATTAATGGAATTTAAAGTCTCTCACTTCCAGGTCATAGGGTTGAAAAATGAGGTCTTTGTTGTATCTAAAAGTCATTACTATCTAATATGTGTCATCATCATGAACTTAGTCTAGATACCACATTCGCTATTAATAAGTAGCAATTGTAAGCAGACAGAAAGTGATTTCTTTCTTAGAAGTTATCCACATTGAGTTACTATTCAATTCAATGTGAATTACTATTCTGTGTGATCATTTCAGTCTTTTAATTTTTAAGTCTTTTGATGTCTAAAATGAAAAAATAAAAATTGAGTAAAGTTAACTTTTTGATGGACAGTTCTAGGAATTTTAACTCATACCCTTGTATCGCCATCATCAGAATCAGAATACGGACAATACTATCGCCCCCCAAACTTCCCTTGTGCGACCGCTTTAGAGTCACAATCTCCCCTCACAGCCTGCTCCTGGGAACTAATAATCTGTTTTCTGTCACTACAGTTCTGTTTTTTTGTGACTGTCTTATAAATGGAATCAGACAACATTAACATTTTGAGAGTGGCTTCTTTCTCTCTGCGTGATGACTTTGAGATTCACCCAAGTTGTGTGTGTTAATAGCTTGTTCTTTTTTCTTGCTTAGTAGTTTCCATTGTATAAATGTACCACGGTTTGTGAATGCATTTATTCATTGAAGAGTATTTGGGTTCTCTCTAATTTTTTTTGGCAATTATGAATAATGTTGCTATCGATATTCGAGTACAGGCTTTTGTATGAATATAACCTTTAAATTCCCTGGGATAAATTCCTAGGAGTGGGACTGCTGGGTCATATGGTAGGTGTATGCTTGATTTTATAAGAGAGGCTTTGCCCTTTTGCATGGCCAACATTTCATTGTACGGGAGCACTAGTTGCTTTGGCTAATCAACCTGGCTAACACTGCTAACACTGACTGAACTCACCTTGGAGATCCACAGAGGCTCCACCCCACCCAACTTACAGGGCCACCCAAGCTACTTTCCATATGAATGGTTGGTCTTGGCTCATGCTGCACGACTTTCTAAATCCTCTCAAACAAGCAACAGGTGGTCTCAGTGAGCCCCAGGCCCAGCACTAGCAGCAGCCAGCCTAGATTCACAGCTTTGCTTCAACTGGGAATCTCCATGTCTAGCACAAGTAGCAGCCATCTCACATTGCTTTGTAGTTCAGACAGGGTAGCCATGGGCAAAACACAGGTGGGGGTTGACCTTGGCCTGTACCGCCTGGGAAACCCCAGGGCCAGCACATCCAGTGGACCGCTGTAGACCATGTCAGAGCACCACCACCCTAACCCTGTACAGATGATCCTCCACAGAGGGTGGAGGTTGGTGGTCAGTGGTCACTGCCAATCCTTGCAGCTGACTGGCCTGGGTAAATCCCTCCCATTGATCTGCCAACAGCTACCAAAGCTCAACTATAAGAGGAGGGTGTACTCAGCCCCTCGAAGGTCACCCCTAGAGTACTCAGCTTGGGTGATAGAATAGAGGAGGCTGTGTTGCTGGACCCTATAGGACACCTACTACATTAGGCCACACTCCCAAAACACAGAATCAAAGCAGCTCTACCTAATGCACAGAAACAAACACAGGGAGATTGCCAAGACAAGTAGATAAAGAAAAGCAAGGCCCAAATAAAAGAACAGATTAAAACTCCAGAAAAAGAGCTAAATGAAGTCGAGATATGCAATCTATTAGAGCACAGTTCAAAACACTGGTTATAAGGGTGCTCAAGGAACTTAGGACCTCAGCAGCATAAAAAAGACCCAGTCAGAAATGAAGGATTCACTAATTGAAATAAAGAACAATTTACAGGGCAATGACAGTAGAGTGGATGAAGCTAAGAATCAAATCAATGATTTGAAACATAAGGAAGACAAAAAACAATGAATCAGAACAACGAGAAGAAAAAAGAATTTAAAAAATGAAGATAATATAAGCAGTTTCTGGGAAACTTCAAGAGATCCAACATTCACATCATAGGGGTGCCAGAAGGAGAAGAGAAAGAGCAAGAAATTGGAAATCTATTTGAAAAAATAACGAAAGAAAGCTTCCCTAATTTGGTGAAGGAAATAAACATGCAAGTTTAGGCAGCAAGAGAGTCCCAAACAAGATAGATGCAAAGAGGCCCACAGTTAAAATACCAAAAGATTAAAGATAAAGAGAACCTTAAAAGCAGCAGGAAAAAAGAAATTAATTACCTACAGGGGAGTTCCCATAAGGCTGTCAGCTGATTTCTCAAAAGATACTTTGCAGGCTAGAAGGGATTGGCAAGACATATTCAAAGTCATGACAAGGAGAGACCTGCAGCCTATGTTGCTCTACCCATCAAAGCTATCATTTAGAATTGAAGGGCAGATAAAATGCTTCCCAGACAAGAAAAAACTAAAGGAGATCATCATCACCAAACCAATATTTATGAAATGTTAGAGGGACTTATTTTTGAAAAAGAAGATCAAAACTATGAACAATAAATGGCAAAAATACATATCTATCAACAATTGAAAATTTAAAAAAATAAAGTAAGCAAACAAGAACAGAGACAGAATCATGGATATGGAGAGTATTTTGATAGTTGCCTGAAGGGGAGGGAGTGTAGGCAAATGGGTGAAGAGCTGAAGGGATGAAGAAGTACAAATAGGCAGTTACGGAATAGCCATGGGGATGTAAAATACAGTATAGGAAATGGAGTAGCCAAAGGACTTATACGCATGACCCAGGGACATGAGCAATGGTGGGGAGATGGACTGAGGGAGTGGAGGGTGCTGGGTGGAGCAGGCAAAGGGGGAAATTTCAGGACAACTGCAATAGCATAGTCAATAAAATATAATTTAAAATATAAAATAATATACAATATAAAATTAATAAAATCATATTTTATTAATAACATTGAAGGGCAGATAAAGTGCTTAATTAATAAAATACATAAGTTAATGAATAAAATACAATTTCTTACTTATAGATGCTGACCTATAAGTAGGAAATGTAGCCTGTTTCTTCCCAATCCATAAGCTACAACTTGACCTAACATTTTTATATATAATAATTGAGCTTACTGTTCCTTTTTAGGTTTTGCCAAAGATGGCAGTACGTAGGCTGAGTTGACAAGTATTGGTGAGGTTTATTGGAGTTTATCAACATTAAGTAAGTAAGTAAGTAAATAAATAAATCCTCACCCGAGGATATGTTCATTTTTCTTAGAGTGACAGGAAGTGAGAAGAGAGAGAGAAACATTGATGTAATAGAGAAACATCTATCAGTTTTCTCCCATATGCACCCTTACAGGGGACCAAGCCTGCCACCCAGGTTTGGGTGACTGACTGGGAATCAAACCCGCAACCTTTTGGTGCATGGGATGACACTCCAACCAACTGAGAAATCCAGCTAGGGCCACATCATTGATTTAATTTGCATTTTCCTAATTACTAATGATATCGAACATCCTTACATGGGCTTATTTAACATCTGTATATCTCTGTTGAATTGTCTTTTCAAGTCTTTTGCTCTTTTTTAATTGGGTATTTTTTTCTTACTGTTGAATTTTGATGTTCAGGATCCATATGATTTATAATTGATGTTTTCCAGATTCTGGCTTCTTTTTATATTCCCTAAATAGCAGCTTTGATAGAGCAAAGAATTTAATAATTTTTAGGTCAATTTATTATTTTAAAAAATGAATCATGCTTTTGGTGTTATATCTAAGAAGTAGTTGCTTAATCCCAAATAACAAGAATTTTCCTCTAAGAGTTTTATAATTTAACATTTTACATTCAAATCTGTGATCCATTTTAAGTTGATTTTTGTGGAAGGCAGATTTCTTTACATCAGTGTTTTTAATTATATATATATATTTTTTTTTTCCATTCTTTAATTTTTAACTTACCTATATCATTTAAATTGAGGTGAGATACCCAGACAGAATGCAGTTGGTTCATGGTCCATCCTTTCTGAGGATGTCTGTTGTTCAATTAGCACATTTACACCATTGGCACTCAGTGTAATTAGTGACATCTTTAGATTTAATTTAAATACTTGTTTTCTCTTTGTTCTTCCTTTTCCTTCCTGCCTTTTGTTGAGATATTTGAATATTTTTTAGTATTTCATTTTATCCATTTTGTTTTTGTCTGTCTATCTTTGTATAGTTTTTCCTAGTTATTTTAAAGATTAAAAAATTTATGTTTAACCTTTCAGAATCTGCCTCAAATCAGTGTCTTTCATTTTATTTGAAATATTGAAGCCTTACCTGTTGTAGAGACAGGATAATTCTCATTGTTTATCTGCAGCTTCATTGACTATTTCCCCTTTCATCTCCATCCTGCTGTTCAGCTCAACCAATGAGGTTTTGTGGGCTGGTTTTTGTTTTCAGTTTATTACTCTTCAGGTTCTAAAATTTCTGTTTGGTTCTTATGTATATTTTCTATTTCTTTGTTGAAAATTTCTATCTTTATATTCTACTCAGGAGTGATTGTCTTTACCTTTTGTTGTATATACATGTTTTTAAAACAATTTACTACATGTTTTTAAAGCATTAGTCATTTATAGTCCTGGTGCATATAATATTTTTGATTTTGCTTTTTATTTAAATTGTTCAGTGGATCAGAAAATACTTTTAATTATTTAGCCTTAATTGTCCAGAACAATGTTTTCATTGTTTTAATTATTGACAAATCTTGTCATCTTGGGTGAGATAAATAAGCTAGCTCATGAAGATAGATTCCTTCCCTCCCCAAATCACTAAATAATGAAATAATAATAATTAATAATAATAATAATAACAATAATAATAATAATAATAAAAGATTGGTGTGGCAAGACTAAGGAGAAACTAGCGTTGCCCTAACTGACAAGTTTGGAAAGGGAGGAGCACTTATCTATAAGGATGCTGAGCCACAGTGCAAGCTTGGGCTTGCTCATTTATACGATGATTTCAGATACCTCCTTCTTGGCTTTCTTTGAAATAATAAGGAAAGCAACTTGATAGCCACTCATCAGGGTGCAAGGCTTAGTACAAGGGCATGAGAGAGGCAACCAGACATTGATGTTTCTCTCCCTCTCTTTCTCTCTCTCTTGCCCTCTCTCTAAAAGTAAAAATTAAAAAAATAATAATTAAAAAAGAGTGGAAGTAATTAGTATCATATGGATGAGGGAAATATCAAAATTATAAGATTTTTATACCTTGGCCCTAGAGATTTGGAATTATTCTGGAATAATGGTCCAATAAGAGCTACCACAATATTTTTCCTTTTATCTGTCATGTCCAATAAGTAAATCTGTTTTCTTTAGTGGTGCCTGGTTCTAAAGTGTAGTTAATTTGGTTGAAACATGGCATGGGCAAGACAGACTTGAAATAGGCTGAAATTTTTAACTAAGTAGTCGTTTTGGGACGTACTGACAAAATGAGAATGTCAGCAGGATAGATTCAGTCCAGTGTTTGTGAGAATAAAGCCAGAGGTAGTAACCACTCTATCTGTGGTGTGCCGGCCATGTTTTACACTTATCGGCTGCTGCTGTGGGCTGTGATGAACACACAGATGCAACCGAACAGTGGCTAGTGGTGTATATCTCTCACCTCTTCTTCAGGGCTTGTTTCTGAACATGGGCCACTGCAGGGTTCTGAAATTCAGCGAGTTCATGCTTTGTGTAGCAAAAACTTTGGTGGAAGCTAGCAGCAAATTATTTCCCCTTCCTCTTTCTCTATGTTCTCACAGAATGGCCCTGAAATGTAGTTTATATGGTTTCCCAGAGGAAGGGCTCAGGAAATTAAGCAATCAATTGCATTTATTGGCAGCCACTCGATAACACGTTTTTTTATTAGCTTCCCTCCATCCCTGCTTCACTTTCTTGGAGGCTCTCCTTTGCTCCCTCATACTGCAGTCCCTAATTACACATTAGCGCTTAAAGCTATGTCTAATTTTCTATTTGGGGGAAATATTGGCCACGGCATATAATAATAACATTACTACTTAATTAAGAGTCCCCTGTGAAGTATCATAAAATAAGTATTTCCAGTTTAATATGGATATTAAATAATTATGTTTAGTTTACTGCAGTGAAATTTGTTTCAGTATTCAAATTTAATTTCCACTTCCTCTTTGCACTACTGCATACTCAAGAGGACTCTGGTCTTCTGCTTTTTAACAGGTGTGTGTTGAGGAATCTGCGCTCAGTAAATAGTTGTTAATTACTTTTGAGTGACTTTAGGAACTTGAGCAATACACAATATGGAAGTAAAACTAATTTTTATATCCTCTCAGAATTCCATATCACACGACAGGCAAATTTATAATATTTTTGTGTCAGGCAAGCAGGTAAAAGGTTTATTTATCTTTTATAGGACTATAATTGGGGTTTAGGAAGATAAGGAGACTTACTTCAGGTCACAGGAGAGACACTTATCAGAATAAAAGTCATAGATTTACTAACATTTGGTTCTTCCCCCCTTGATCTCTTTTACATCGGCAGTTTGCGAACACTGGGTCTTGTAAATGAATATTTTGACTGCATCTATGGGTAGCATCTTTAATCCAGTCTGATCCTTCAATTGATGTTAATTACTAAAAAGTTTTCAAGTTTATATAATATAATAGAAAGTACATAATATGTGACAATGTGAACATGAAATGAATGAGTCAGTTCTCTAAAGAAGCAAGTTGCATTTCACGTAGACTTTCATCTATACAACTTAGGCCCTTGTATAACTGCTATTATTCCAAGTATGTTTCATTTGTTTATTTAAAAATACATTTTTCAAAGCTCTTAGCTTTTCTTCACACATCCTCCCTAATGCTCTCATTGGAACAAGCTGCAAGATTAGATATTTCTGCAAATAAGAGTTGTCTGTTCTGTTAATTGACCATTGTCTTATTCTACAATAGGGGAATTGATAGTTATGGCTCTAATACATGCTAATTAGATATCTAAGCATCAATAATCAGTATAGGAAAAGCAAATACATTATATCTAAGTACGTAATTTGCATAGTGTGTCATAAATAACTATAAAGCTTTATTTATTTTATATATCTGTACTATTTGTAGTATAAAATAAATAGTATTTTTAAATGTAAAAGATTTAAAAGGTGTTGACAATAAAGGTAAGCTAATGAGGATAGATTCTTTACTGTAGTATGTATCCCATTTTTTCTCTTTTTGATAGTGGGTGTCTGCCTTTCACTATAAGATTTCAAATGATAGTCGAGGAATAAAATGTGTAATAATTAGTTGCTGCTTAGGTATCAACAAATCCTACTTCAGTACTTTCTGTGTGTACAATAAAGGGGAAACCGAACTATTTTTCTGTGTGTCAACATTCTCACTTCTGGTACTTCATTAAATCAAGATGATATAAATCCCCGAAGACTGAAGTACAAATTTTAGAGCTGTATTGATTTAACCTTCCCTTTGCAAATATTTCATAGTCCCACAATGTGCAAATGCAGGCACACACAGAACAAAGGACAGCGCTTTTCTGTTAATATGCAAAGGGGGTAACTGATAGCTTTTATTTTACCATTTAGAAAATAAATGGTAAAATGTTTTGTCATTATTATGGATGTCAACAAGAATTCACAAAACATTGTCTTTAAACTAAGATTTTTGTAGAGAATATTTTAAATGTGTCATTTTTCAAATATAAATCCATTTGTCTTTTAAATTATTTTTTTCTCTTACTATTTTTAAAATTGTTTGTTGATTCTCTTCAAATAAGGGGCTTTTTCATTGGCCTTTTATCTCTCCCTCATTGACACTGCAAAACCTCTGGATTTAAATATGTAATAGTATGGAAACTTTCATATTAGCCCACTGTGAAGTCATGGTGGTATAAAAACAAATATATTTCATTGAAGGATTGATCAAGGAGAAGTAACCTTTCTCATCCAAGTCTTGGGAGTAAGGCTGTAAAAATGACAAATATGTTATACTACTGTTTAATGTTTTCTCTTTTTAAGCTTTATAGAAAAATAAAGCCATAGTCAACATAGAAGATTTTTATGAATGCTGATATATCAAGGCATAACAAAATTAGTTTTCTGCTGCCAGAAATGACATAAAAAAGAGGATGATTATTTGTTATTTCAATACTTACTTTGCTAAGATGGAGACAGAGAAAATGGATCTGTGGGAGAATGGCAAGAAACCAGTGTCACGAGATAGAAGTGTGACCTCCTTTCATTTAACAGAAAGTTCGTAATTACACAAAAACATACACAGAAACACACATACACAGAAACATAAATGCATACTTTAGAAAAAGAGTATTATAGATTTTTATAAACTAGCAAGTTAGTACACTGAAATAAAAATTCAGCCTATACCAAGGTAAACTGAATTCAGAATTCTAGAAATACAGTGATGAGCTTCACCTATAAAGATACAGTTTCTACAAGCTGGGTCCAGGACATTTTACTTGGAGGGCAAGCTTTAATCAGTGTAGATAGACTTTTCAGGATTTAATCAGTGCTGAATTCTCTTACAAACTTTTCCCATGAAAATATAGTAATATAGATATTGTGGACCCCGAATAGAAAAGATACCTACCAAGAAGGAGTCCTGGTAGCTAACTGGGCTCAAATTCAAAAGCAGAGCTTAACTTCCATTTGTAAACAGAGCCTCTCACACAAATCATGCTTTAGGGAGAATCCTATACTGAACTGCCTGCCTCCTGCACTGAACTACCTGCCTGCACTGTGTTTTTCCCACCTGAGCCAGCCTTTAAAGCGTCTTGGAATCCTATTTCAACAGATAGGACTGAGATTTTCCCTGTCCAATCAGAGCTTTGCAGCAACATTACCATTAGCATCTTCACTGACCAATCAGCAGCTCCATTCTGACTAATCAGGACAGTGCCTTTTGGACCAATTAAACTGTGAGGATTTGGAGTCCTCATTTGCACGAGGATGGACCAGTCAGGGACCAGGGACTTATCTATACATAAATCAGCTCTGCTTTTGCATGAGGAGCATACTTTCTTTTTCTACTGAGGAGTGCCTTTTCCTGGCTGGAGGTAAAATACCAAAGATGAAACAACAAAGACCTCTCACTGAACAAGAATGAAGAAGAGCAAGCAGAACAGAGTTATCTAGCTGGAGAGGACCCTTGCCCCAGGGCCATGTTATCCCAGGGCTGCCTCCCTGCCCTGCTGCTTCATAATTCAGCGATAAATGATCTGTTCCACAGCCATGCTGAATCACAACTGAGCTATTTGCATTGAATAGTTTCCTTCTTCACTACATCCCAAACTAGGGATTCCTGTTGGCCTTGAATTGGTGGCAACGACCATCGGTTTACAATATATTAAAGGAAGGCTAATTATATTCAATTTATTGTACTTATTCATTAGAATTGGATGGTTAGTTTTTATTACTGTGTCAGTGGAGTTGTTATATGTTGTATGTGTGTGTCTTCACATACACATGATTGATACTGCACCATGTGATTTCATTTAAAGTGAGTTTTTTTTTTAATTGGAGACAGTTTAGGTTTTATTGATTTTAACATTTCTGATTATTCCCTTGTATTATTTTCTGTAGAAAATGTTTAGATTTCTCATCACACACTTAAGTTAAAGCATAGAGAAAGTATGCCTTCTCAGAGATGTCCTTCCAAATTTACCTTCTTATCATTGAACGTGTGCATAACAAATTTTGATATTTGGGAATCATAGCCATATTATGATATCAAAGTCTGTATTTTCTTAGTTACTGTCAGTTCCTTCCCCTGTACATATTTCCATGTCAAATGCTGGCCATCTAATCTCCCAATGTACTGTAATTGAAAAATGGTTACTTATTTCATTCAACAAGTATTTATTGATGACTTACAATATGCTGGATGTATCTCTTCAATGTAAGTTTGGGCGTAGAAAAGTCTATATTTTGAGGACGATCTGCTTTATTTTCCTTCCCTCTTACTAAATTTTAAATAGTGAACAGCTATAATGTCACTTCTCACAAGATGTAAGAAAACAAATATTTCATTAAAGGATCCGTTGAGGGAGAAGTGAACTTTCTCATCTAAATAAAGATTAGTTCTTTTTTTTTTCTTTTGTTTTCATAGTCCTGTTCCCCCACCCTGCTTCCTCTTCCCAGAAACCTGAGACCGTGGCCTTCCCTGCCATGTTTGTTGTGTGCCCACCTATGTGAGGACCAGTCTCCAGAGGCCAAGGTATATCTAAAACTCTTCTAGCCTCATGCCTGCCTCACAGCTTCCTGGAAGGGCCTGGGTTATTTCTCCAGCTACAGCAACTCAGTGCAGGCCCCTGTGGAACAGGCCTTGGGTGGGTAGGGATACTCTGCCTGGGGGCCAGTGCCTAATTCCTGAAGGCCTGGATATGCACATTCACTGAGTCTCAGGGAGCTGTGAGAGGGAAGGGTGGGGTGACATCTGGATACTGGAAAGGCCCTTTGACTTCTGTGAGCAAGGATGGAGTGGGAATGGCTTTAAGCTTAATTAGGCCCAAGAAACAACTAGTGTAGCCTGGGGTGGGCTTCTAGGACCCCTCATTAAAGAGCTGACTTCCTAGAGCCATTCTTCTTGGCCTGGTGCCCTCCAGGCCAAGTTCTGAGGCATAGGACCCCACCCCTGACATTAGCACCTCAGCTTCATACTGGGGGTAGTTGCTGATCCCTAAATTCATTCAGGCTTGTTCCTCATCTCCTCTAATGAAAGGGAATTGCTTTGGACCCACATCCCTTTGGAGCACCTGACAGATGGATGCAGGCAGCACCTGACTCCCAGAGCAGTGTCCACAGCTGAGAATCTCAGAGCCTTGTTGCCTTTTGGGGTAGAAATAAAGTCTAGTCTGTCCTAGGCCTAAAGAGCTACTGGGCTGGTTGACCCACTCTAGGGCCCAGCCCTATAAGCAAACCCTGCTTGGAAAACAGGTTTATAAAGAGAGGGAGGGAAAGAAAATAAAGGGAACAAAATATGCATACTGCATCTGTTCATTTAGTTCATTTATTCACCATTCAAATAAAAACAAATGTTTCTTGAATGCCATGTACCAGGCATTCGAGAACTGTGAAAAGTGAACAGGTAAAATGCCCTCAAGGAGCTTCCATTGCACTGGGGAAAATAGACAATGAACAATAAACATATAAATAAATAATTTATATGACAAAATTAGATCAGGGTTCAGTGTGATCGGGGTACTTGTGGGCAATGGCAGTTATCAGTTTTACACGGGATGATAAGGACAGACCTCCTTGGGAAGGTGAGCTCTGAGCTGAGACTTGAAAGAGGTGAGAATATTAGACAATCAGATATGTGGGAAAGGACTCTGCAGGCAGGAGAAATGTGCAGGGTAAATTGGAAATCACATTAAGAAGGTCCGTGCAATTATGCAGCTGCAAAGTAGAGTAAGGGAAGAAATAAATGATATAGGGCCATTGACTGACATGATTTCCAGTTGAAAGAAGCTATCTGACTGTGTTCTGAGATCCAATGATTAAGGAGGAAAGACAGCAGCAACACAGGAAGAAGGAGGCCTGCAGGTATCCAAGTGGGAAATGATGGTGACTCAGATAATGGAGCATGAAAGAAAATATGAAATCAAAGTTGATGGTACAGTTTTGGCCTAAACAAAGATGAAGATAGAGTTACCATAAAAAAAAAGTGGGAGCACACAAGTTTGGATGGGGCAAGATCAGTAGTTCAGTTTTAGACAAACAAGTAGAGAAGTAGAGAAATCAGGTGGATGAGTCTAGACTTTTAGAAAAAGGTCTGGGCTATGGACATCAACTTAGAAGTCACTAGCATATAGAAAATATTGGAAGTCAATCAGTTAATCAGTTTGCATGTGTTCACCAATGGGAATGAGTATTGATAGATACAAAAAGAGGTGCTTGAGCCCTGGCTGGTGTAGCTCAGTCTGGGCTGTGAACCAAAGGGTCGCCAGTTTGATTCCCAGTCAGGACACATGCCTGGGTTGCAGGCCAGGTCCCCAGTGGGGGCCACATGAGTGGCAACCACATATTGATGTTTATCTCTCTCTCTGTCTCCCTCCCTTCCCTTCTCTCTAAAAATAAATAAAATCTTTTTTTTTTTTTTTTTTGAAGAGAGGTGCGTGAAATGTTGGATTATTCTAACATTAGGTCGCTAGGGAAAAGAGACTTCTCAAAGAAAATGGAGAAGGTGAAGTACCTGAAAAACCAAGAGTGTTTTGTCTCGAAAGGTAAATTAAGAAGAGTGTCAGGAAGGAAGTAATGATCAATTACATTAAATGTTGTTGATCTAGGAAGGAGAAAAGTGAGAATTAACATTTCAGAAAATGTGTTGGGGGTGAGGGGAGGTTCAAATAAAAGCCTTTAAGTAAATTCCTTTCTTTGTAAGATAAATACCACAATCTTTCAAGACAATAATGCTATAGTCATCAAAAACAGCTCTTGGAATCAGATAACTCAAGACTTGAGTTGCAGTTCTATCCCCCATTAGTTTGGGATTTGGGGTATAACTTAACTTCATGAATCCCAATTTTCCCACCTACCTAAAAGGTGGTTGGGAGGATTAAATAGTTAAATGCTGTTCTTCCTGACACTTCGTGGGTGCTAATAAATGGAAGTTGTTATGGTAATTGAATTATAGTTATAATTATTATTAAGCCTAAGC
>PVJI01027647.1:0-17415 GCA_004026765.1 Micronycteris hirsuta
TTTCATAAGAGTGTATTTGAGCCAAACTGATGACAATGGCCAGGAGGCAAGATCTCAAATGTGCTGGGACAGCGATTTTCAACCAGTGTGCCATGGCAGGCACACCTGCGCAGGAATTTAAAAACATGCAGTACCTGACTAGTCGAGGGGAACGACTTCTTTTCCCTTATATTTTCAAATAAAAAATGACTACCACCAACAAAACAATTGCTGTCTTCTGTGAGTGAATCAAAATTATGCCTATTTTTTGTCATAGGCAAAAAATATGGTTTTTTTGGTGTGTCACAGAATTGTAGTAATTAGTTTATGTGTGTCATAAAATGAAAATGTTGGAAATTGCTGCTCTAGGTGACAGTTTTGCTGTTTCTTTTATACACTTAAAATTAAGGAGGAAACATAAGGAAGATTACATGAAGGGGAGAGAACGCAAGGCAGGAATCTGACTGCAGAATAATTAACATTATGTGCTCGCTTGAGAGTGGTCATGTTTTAGAGGGAGACATTTCAAAGCTGTGTTAACACAAATGCACCAAAACAACGGACAAGGCTTGGTAAAAGGCAAAGATAAGCTTTTTACTAAAGAAGTCACACTCCTGGGACATGACAACCCACCATGACCTGCCCAGCTAAGAATTTATAATCAGATCACCCTGTGAGGTTACTTTCCATAGAACCGCTTTTTTATCCATGTATTTAAGAACTCCACTTATAGCTTCTTGGGTTTTGTAGACTGGGACAACAAACTATCAGTGAAAAATAGACAAATTTTTTAAAATTGGTCAATTCAATTACCACACCAAATTGACTGGTCAATTTCCATCCTCTTGAACTAAGTGACAATTAGACACTGTCAGTCTCATTCAACTGACAGCTTCTAAATGGTTGACAGCATCAAAAAGCAGTGGCGGGTACAGGCTACAGTTCCTTCTAAATGAAGGTATCAGCTTTTCTTTCTGTGTCCTTTTGGTTTTGTCTCAGCTGTATTTCTTTGGCTTAAATTTTCCCACACTCACACCTAATTCTTTTTTACTACTTGGGCCCAGCAAGAACTGAGACAAGCGGTTATCTCTTATCTTTCTTAGTAAGAAAGTATTGTTTTAGTGTTATGAGCCATTTGTAAGTATGGATAAATTTTTAAATTTGTTAGCCAAATTTACACGTGAAAAAATAAAATGGAGTCCTAGTGGCTTTTGAAAGCATAAACCACAACTTTGAAAAGAACTTCAAGTCCCTTAAGACCAACATTATTCTTAATGGAAAACATTTCAGACTGTGAGTCCTTTGTAACTCAGCTAGGAGTTTTAAATCTTTAAATCTTAATCCTTTGAATCTGTGTGGAGGAGAGCTGGAAAGCATTCCACACCTAACTCCTATGTGGCCTCTTTAGGATTAAAGCCTAATATCAACTATATGCTTGGCCATATTGAAATTCTGTGTTACTGAGCAATATTTTCAAAATCCACTTCTTAATTATCAAACTATGGCCAATGGAGGAAAACTATATTCCCTTCTCTGGGTTCACCTTCTGTTTAGTGGCTATTCTGTAATATTCATAGCTACAGGGAAGAGGAAATAGTTGCAGTGTGCTCTTTCTATTTTTTATTTCTTTGTTTAATAAACACTATCAAATCACTGGGATATGTTGATAACAAATGAACCCAGACAAGAAAGACAAGCCCAGAGTCCATTGCCCCATCGTCCACAGCCAAAGAACAATCCTGCCAAGAACACTGGCTCAGGAAGACAGAAAAAGCATGACACGGGCAAGAACATGTGAAGGCAGTTAAATGTGACAGACACTGTGAATTTGAGTCATTGTGTATTCAAGGATACGAATAAGACACCAACCTAGTAGGGAAGTAGACATTTATAGAAGTAATTGCAAGGGCTGTTAGTGTACAGGTCGTCACACCACAAGGAGGCAGGTTCACGCTGCAGGGGATCTGAGACCCTACACTAAGCCAAGAGCTGTTCAGAACCATTAGCTGAGCATTGCCTGGATGCGATGGGTGACACCAAAGTAGCATGAGATCCCACAGTGTCTTCATACTGAAGTGGTTACCTTTCTGTCTTAGGCAAGAAAACTAACACACAAAAAGCAGTGGATATAGCCCTGGCAAAGATGTAAATCCAACTAATATTGTAATCTAGCAACTGTAAAATGTATATCTGTGTTTCATTTTCACCATTCCCTACCCTATCTGACTCTAAATTATAAACATTCAAGAGATAAGAATCTATTTGAATAGCAGTTGTCTAAGAAGTAAGTTTGGAAGAGAGGCAATTTAACTTCTATTCTCCGTACTCTACTGAGTCTGCACTTTTCAGGGTTTATAGTGAGTTCTTAGTTAAAGATGCCAACATTTTGGGGAGAGCTATATCATGCTTTATTAGTACATCATTCTTTTTCCTTCTTCCTCACCATACCCAGCCAGATGCCAAACCTTGTCATTACCACCACAGTGGCTCTCACATCCATCCCTTCCTTTCCATTCACACTGTCTCTATTAATCTGAGTCCCCCTAAAATTGCATGCACACTTAAAGAACGAACTGAAGAACATTGAATGAAGGCACTATTTCCAGAGGTCTAAGAGATGGTGAAGTTCCCAGGTATTTAACAATAGCTAAAAGCCATCACCACCTCAAGCCCTACAGCTCTATAGCATGAAGGAGAAAGATGAGGAAGTTGTGTTACTGAAACCTAGATAGAGCTGTACCTCTAAGAAAAGGGCCAACTGATAGAGAATGTGGCTTCAAGGAGATGGAAGGCAGCAACTGGCAACATCGTGGCCTGGAAGTGTAGGGGATTTGCAGTAAGGAATCAATACTCTGGCCTCTTTCTCCTCCTACACTTCAATCTCCTGCTTTTGTCTCCAATTGGCCACGGCCAGTTGAAAGCCAGATGCAAATGAGCCAAGTCCACAAAGCTCCTAAGGGCAGAGATGGGACTTCCAAGGACAAAGAAACAACTGCACACTATACTGAGGAAGCTCAAAGCCCAGGTAGTCTTGCCTAAATTTTAAAACTATCTGATTATTCTCTCCCCTCTACAGTCAATCCCCCAGCCCATGTATTGGCTCCAAAAATATTCTTTAATTTTTTTTTACTTAGAGTTACATATCATAAAAGCATTCTCTACCTTCTAATTCCTCTGTCTCTACCTGTTTCATTATTTTATTAGCAGTTATAGCTCTCAAAAATAATGTTTGCTTTTTTTTTAATTTTTTATTTATAGAGAGAGGAGAAAGGAGGGAGGAGAGGGAGAGAAACATCAATGTGTCATTGCCTCTTGTGCGCCCCTACTGGGGACCTGGCCCGCAACCCAGGCAAGTGCCTTGACTGGGCTTGAACCAGTGATCCTTTGGTTCACAAGCCAGCACTCAATCCATTGTGCCACACAAACCAGGGCTTATGTTTACTCTTTATGTTCGCCTGCTCATCATCTACTTCCCCAAAGAGAATTAAGCTCCCTAAGAGAATTAGACTGCACCGAGAATTAGACTGCAGCGGGTACAGAGGAGGCACTCATTTATTAATGAATAAAAGTGTACACATGGATGACCACTGTATGTTGAATAATGTGGCTGATGCAAAATGAACAAGCCATAAAACCTGAACCCAGGAAGGTAGAAATTAATTCATCATTTTCATGCCCAGCATCCAAACTTCCTTCATCTTTGGGTGGAGTTTCCCATGATCTGTATTATTGTCAGCATGCAGAGTCCCCACCTTTGATTACAAGAGCAAAAGGGAAGAAATCACCTGTTTCTCTGCCCAGTGGCAAACAAGACATGGGCATATGACATATACCCTGCCAATCAAATATTTCCACTTTGAACCTTGGAGAGTGGCAAACAGAAGCATATTCCAATGATATCGCTTCTTGTCTCACGAATCCATCAGAGATGCTGTTTAAAGCATTTCCTATTAAGTATAAATTTCTTAGGCTAATATTCCAGATTTTCTAGATTCTTCTTGTCTATTATTAGATTAATTAAGAGCTGGGATTAGTGTTCAATGTCAGGCCTGTCCAAACAACAAAAACTAAAAAACGGGCACTGCCCATATATCCTACTCCCTTCTCAACAAATGTTACCTCTGGCATCTAATGAATGAATCACTCAAAAAGGAACTAGTGAATTGGGAAGCTGTGTTTTTATTTTGACTTACAAATCACAGAATTGATATCATAGTAAAAAGACAGAACTTTTTTAAATTTTCTAAACATTCCTTTCAAGTGAGAATTTAATCTCATTCATTGTGAAGGAATCATGGCAACTTTTAACATTAAGATGTTTCTTTTTATCATAAAAAAAGCAACTAGAAAATTCAACTACAGTAAAGGAGTCATGTACTTGTCTAAGCTGTTTCATAAAATTGATTTTGGTATTTTATAAAAGTCTTCAAATCACAAAGTAATAAATACTATATAAAAATATTCAAATGTTTCATTTGAACTGTTTTCTTAAAAATTCACCACTTATTCATTAAAGGAGAAGAAAGAAGCCTAGAAACAGAATTTAAAAGTGTCTTTAGAGAACGATAATAATTTATAATCCAAAAACCACTGGATTTTCAGTTCTGTTCAATCAGGAGAGTATAAAAATGTGCATTATTATTGGCTGGTTGGTCCTTAAGCGTACGTCTGACCTAAGACACCATTCTTGCAAATAGAGAAGAACAATGAAGCTACGGAGGAAAAGAATACTGAGAGGGGCCCTGGCTGGTGTGGCTCAGTGGGTTGAGCACAGTCTTCAAACCAAAGGGTTGCCAGTTTGATTCCCAGTCAGGGCACATGCCTGAGTTGTGGGCCAGGTCCCCAGTAGGGAGCGCTCGTGAGGCAACCACATATTGATGTTTCTCTCACTTCTCTTTCCCCTTCCTCTCTCTCTAAAAATAAATAAATAAAATATTTTAAAAAAAGAACACTGAGAGAGAAAGGTTATATTTTTGTGGGTCACATCTCATATTAATATTGTTGTGTTATATGTTATATCGTCAATGGTATAAATAAAATAAAATTTATGATTTACCATTTATGGGTCATATATTAGCCTTTGGTTAAAAGCTTGATTCTAGATCCAATATTGGCAATTAAGGAATTAATTATTAAGTAGGTGATTTTAGAGATTTTTTTGTGGGAATAAAGGCTTTCATTGGTAAAGAGTCATTACAGAAGTTAGATTATAGATAGAAAAAGATGATAGATACATAGATAGAAAGAGATTCAGATAAGTTTAAAGTTTTCTTTTTATAGTATATTTTATTTATTATGCTATTACAGTTGTCCCACTTTTTTCTCCCATTTATTCCCCTCCAGACTGCACCCCTACTCCCATCAGCATTCCTCTACCTTACTTCATGTCCATGCATCATTCATATGAGTTCTTTCATTTCTACATTTCCTGTACTATTCTTAACCTCCCCCTGTCTAGTTTGTACCTACCATTTTTGCTTCTAATTCACTGTACCTTTTCCCCCACTCTCCCCGCTATAACCCTCCATGTGATCTCCATTTCTGTGATTCTGTTCCTATTCTAGTTGTTTGCTTTGTTTGTTTTTGTTTTTCAGATTCAGTTGACAGTTGTGAGTTTGTTGTCATTTTACTGTTCATAGTTTTGATCTTCTTCTTTTTCTTATATAAGTCCCTGTAACATTTCATATAATAAGGGCTTGGCAATGATGAACTCCATTAACTTGACCTTATCTGGGAAGCACTTTATCTGCCCTTGCATTCTAAATGATAGCTTTGCTAGATAGAGTAATCTTAGATGTAGGTCCTTGCCTTTCATGACTTTGAACACTTCTTTCCAGCCCTTTCTTGCCTGCAAGGTTTCTTTTGAGAAATCAACTGATAGTCTAATGGGAACTCCTTTGCAGGTAACTCTATCCTCTCCTCTTTCTGCCTTTAAGATTCTCTCCTTATCTTTAACTTAAGATATCATTATCTCTCCTTGGTTAACTTAATTATAATGTGTCTTGGTGTGTTTCTTCTTGGATATAATTTCTTTGGGACTCTCTGAGCTTCCTGGACTTCCTGGAAGTCTACTTCCTTTGCCAGATTGGGGAATTTCTCCTTTATTAATTTTTCAAATAAGTTTTCCATTTCTTGCTCTTCCTCTTTTCCTCTGGCACTCCTATGATTTGGATGTTAAACGTTTAAAGTGCCCTGGAGGTTCCTAAGCCTCTCCTCATTTTTTTGAATTCTTGTTTCTTCATTCTGTTCTGGTTGAATGTTTATTTCTTCCTTCTGCTCCAAACGGTATATCTGAGGCCTGGTTTCCTTCCTTTTACTGCTGGTTCCCTGTATATTTTTCTTTATTTCACTTTGTATATCCTTCACTTTTTCCTCTATTTTGTGGCCATGATCAACCATTTCTGTGAGTGTCCTGATTATGATTACCTGTGTTTGGAACTCTGCATCTGATAGGTTGCCTATTTCTTTATTACTTAGTTGTATTTTTTCTGGAGCTTTGATCTGTTCTTTCATTTGGGCCAAATTTGTTTGTCTCAGTGAACCTGTTGCGTAGTGAGGGGCAGGGCCTTAGGTGTTTACCAGGGTGAGAAAACCTGAGCCCTGACATATTTGTCACTGCTTTGTGTTGCTGTATGTGGGGGAGAGGTCAGAGAGGGAACAATGCCACTTGCTCGGCTCAGTGGCTTTCAGTCACTTTCTCTGCTACCCACAAGCGAATTGGGCCCTTCTGGTGCTGATTCCTGGGTGGATGGGTTTGTGTATGTTCTAGGACTCTGTGGGTCTCTCCAATGAACTCTTATCTTAGGCTGAGAGTTTCTCCTGCTGCCTCAAACCCCACAGGTTTTTTCAGCCAGAGGTGCCAAGGCTTTCTTTTTCCTCGCTGGAACCCTGGGTTGCGTGGTCTGTCTTGTCCCCCAGTTGTTCCTCCCAGTTTATCTGCACATAAATGTGGGACCACCAGCCACTGCCTCACCCACCCAGTCCTCCAGCCGCTGCCTCCTCTTTACCCCAGCTGCCCGCCTCCACCCTTCCTACTGGTCTGGACGAATGTTTCTTCTTTAACTCTTTGGTTGTCAGACTTCCATACAGTTCGATTTTTTGGAAGTTGTGGTTTTTAAATTTGTTGTTGTCCTCCTTTTGGTTGCAAGGAGACAAAATTTATCTATCTACACCTCCATCTTTGAAAGTTTTCTGATGTGTTGAAAATAATACCAATTTTCCTGGATGTGGTTATCAGTATATAAATACTGGTTAACCTTGAGAAATATTTTAATGTGCGATTTCTTCAATTTAACCTAAGGCAACAGGAAACCACCAAATGGTCCCTAGCATTATGGTCCCTAGCAAATGGTCCCTTAGATTCTCCTAGCATTAGGAGAACCTAAATCATGTCATCATTTATTAAGATCATATAAAGCACATGTCAGCAGCACAAAATGCACCTACACCAGAAATCACTGGCATTGGTTTTCTACACTCCAGGATTTCTCTAGTTATCTTGAAGGGTGTCATAAAATTATCAAAAGAAAATTAACATTCTTAATTTTTTTTAATATATCTTAAGACTCTGCAAAAGAGCTCAATGAATATAGCCAATAAGTAATAAAATATTGCACTTCAAAATTGCCAGAAATCAACAATCTTTACCTATTATGGCTAAGCAAAATGATGGTGAAAAGTCAGGGAAATTACTGCTTGAATCTGTGAAAAGATTATTTGCCTGATGCTATACCTCCACCCAGTGGCAGTTAATGCTAACAGGACTAGGAGGACTCCAATCAGGTAAGAGCAAAGAAAAGAACAAACATGTTCACAGCTGGGAAGGAACATCTGCAAATAGCCAGGTTCCTACCACACGAGAACTGCCTTGTGCCGACACATGCATTATTTTAAAGTATTTAAAGAGTCTCAAAGCTGCCAAGACCATTTAGAATGAGGAAACTAAATCATTTGAGACACCACGGTCATGTCTACAGTGTAAAAAATAAAGTCCAGTGGAAAGTGAAAAATTAAGTCAATTGTCAGATGTTTGACTCTACAGAAACAATAACCCTAGGACTGACTTTCCCACCACAGATTGTTAGGTAACAGTTGTATAACCTAGATTAGAATCTGAGCATTTTGCTTTCATTGTGTTTTCTCTAACTGATTTCCATTACATTTCTTGTGAAATGTTACTCTCTCTGGTATGTAAATTCAATGAAAGAAGAATCTGCCTGGTTCACAGCTGTAGCCCAACCTCAAAGCAATGCCTGTCTCATATTATGTTCTCAATACATATGTATTGATTTAATGAAGAAATGTGACTCTTTAGATACGCAGTCCTTTATTCTCAAATACCTTTGAGAATCTGAAAAAAGCAATAAACTGTTCCTCCCAAGATATGCATATATAACTATGCTTATAGTTTTGTGGGTTTCACAGACTCTATCTCTCATGCTTATAGACCACAAGATAAGAAGTTCTGCTCTAAAAAGAACATTAAGATCAACTTCATAACTGGGAAATTGAGATGATCAGTTGCATACATTATTTTTCCCACCTTACTTCCACTATTATAGTCTCAGATTATGGTCTGAGAAGAAGTGGATATACTGATGGTAAAAATAAAACTAATACGAAAAAATCAGTTCTATTTGAAAATATTGACAGTCCATTTAAAGGCCCCACAGGGTTCTAGAATGTACACAAACTCACCCAATCTAGGAATCACCACCAGGGCAACAGCTAGAGGGGCGCTAGTCACATATATGACTGGAAGCGGGGCAAGTGCTGAACAAGCTTCCAGCAGCCAGGCAGTGGCATTGCCTTCTCTGTGACCCCTCCCTCACATACAAAGCCAAAGAGCACTGAAGCAGGCTGCCCTGCAGGGACAATTACCAAAGGCTCTGCCCCATACAACTTAACGAGTACACCAAGACAGGGAGTCAAATCAGCTTTACCTAATACATGGAAACAAACACAAGAAGGCTGACAAATCAAGGAGACAAAGAAATATGGCTCAAGTGAAAGAACAGAACAACACCCCAGCAAAAGAACTAAGTGAATTGGAGATAGCCAACCTATCAGATTTAAAACATCAGTAATAAGGATGCTCACAGAAATGGTTGGGTATGATCACAAAATAGTGGAAAAAGTGAAGGCTATACAAAGTAAAATACAGCAAAATATGCAGGGAACCAACACTGACATGTCTGAGAAGGGGTTAATATCCAAAATTTATAAAGTGTTTACAGAACTCAACACCAAAAACACAAGCAACCCAATTAAAAAACGGGCAAAGGACCTTACTAGACACTTCTCAAAGAGGACATACAAATTGCCAATATAAATATGAAAAAATGCTCAATATTTCTAATCAGAGAAATGCAAGTGAGATAAAACCACAATGAGATATCACCTCACACTTACCAGAATGGCTATCATCAATAAATCAACAAACAACAAGTGCTGGTGAGGATGTGGAGAAAGGGGAACACTTCCACGTTATTGCTGAGAATGCAGATTGTCACAGCCACTGTGAAAAGCAGTATGGAGATACCTCAAAAACGTAAAAATGGAACTTCCTTTTGATCTAGCCGTTCCACTTCAGGGAATTTACCTGAAGAAACTCAAAACACTAACTCCCAAGAATATAAGCACCCCTATGTTCATTGCAGTGTTATTTAGAATCACCAAGGTTTGGAGGCAGCCCAGCTGTCCATCACTAGATGAGTGACTAAAATAGCTATGGTGCATTTACACAATGGAATACTGCTCGGCTGTAAAAAGAGAAGAAAATTTTATGCTTTGTGACACTATGGATGAACCTGGAGAACATTGTGCTAAGGAAATAAGCCAGTCAGAGAAAGACAAATACCATGAGCTTTCACTCATATGTGGAATATAATGAACGAACAACACTAACAAACAAAATAGAGACAGACTCATAGATGGAGAGCAGGCTGACATCTCTGGGGGTGAGGGTTGGGGGTAGCAGGATCTGGCAAAAAAGAAAAGAACTCATGGGCACAGACGACAGTGTGGTGATTGGGGTGGGAGCAGAGGGTAGGTGGAAGAGGATAAGGGGTATAAATGGTAATGGAAAAATACAATAAAAAATAAACTATGCTTCCCAGATAAGTTAAAGTTAAAGGAGTTCAACACCAAGCCCTTATTACATGAAATGTTAAAGGGACTTATCTAAGAAAAAAGAAGAAGGTCAAAACTATGAACAGTAAAATGACAACAAACTCACAAGTATCAACAACTAAACCTAAAAACAAAAACAAACTAAGCAAACAACTAGAACAGGAACAGAATCATAGAAATGGAGATCACATGGAGGGTTATCAGCAGGGAGGGGAGAGAATGGGGAGAAAGGTACAGGGAATAAGAAGCATAAATGGTAGGTACAAAATAGATAGGGTAGGTTAAGAATAGTGTAGGAAACGGAGAAGCCAAAGAACTTATATGTACGACCCATGGACATGAACTAAGGGGCGGGGGGAGTGCTGGAGGAAAGGGGTTGCAGGGCAGAGGGGGAGAAAGGGGAGGAAAAAAACAGGACAATTGTAATAGCATAATCTTAAAATATACTTAAAAATAAAATAAATTTTACAAGAAAATATGTTAAGTGAAAAAGGCCAAACACAGAAGAGCACATATTGTTTGATAACATTTACATGAAACGCCCAGAATCTCTATAGATGAGTAAATCTGTAGAGATAGAAAGCAGAGTCACGGTTGCCAGATAGTGTGGGATTAGAGGAATTGAGACTAACTACCAATACCTACAGAATTTTTGGGGGGTGGTAGATGGAAAAGTTCTGGAATTAGATAGTGACGAAGGTTGCGTAACATAGTAAATATACTAAAAGCAACTGAAGTGTGCGTTTTAAAAAGGTGAATATTATGCTCTGTGAAGTATATCCCAACAACAAAAAATACTACTTAAAAAGTCAATATGGGGTGAGTTAAGGGGACTAAATGGTAATGGAAAAAAATATAATAGAGATTATATATTTTAAAAAAATAAAAGTTTTAAAAAGTCAAGACAGTATCTCATGAGAGGACGATAGCTGGGAAGGGACACACAGGGACTGGGTGGGAGCTAGCAGCATTTTATTTCTTGCTTTGTGTGATAGCTACACAGTGTTTGCTTTAAAATAACTTTTTAAGCCATATATTTGTGTTTTATGCACAATCTTGAATGTATATTTCACAAAGGAAATTTTTAAGAGAAAGAATATTTGAGATAGTACATTGATATCTGTATGATATTGTTTCCAAAAAAAACTGAAGTAACAAAATTAACAAGGAATCTCAATTTTTTGGAATGGAGATAAACAAACATATACTAAGGCAATGAATTCTTTACGCATCATATGTATTGGTATTATTACATATTCTTTTCTCTCAAATAGGTAACTTAAAAGATGTGCATTGTTGAGAAAGATGTATTTAAATCTGAAGCAAAATCAGAAAAATAAAGATTATATACAAATAGAAAACACTGACCTTAAAAATTTACAAATGATAAGAAGGTAATTATATTCTTCCCCAAAAAGTAAAAACAATGACAAATTAATCTATAACTAAAACAAGTTTTGTGGACTGAGAAAATCAGAGAACTAGACAGTTTTATTTGAAAAATAAACACTTAAAAATTATCTGTAAGATATGCAACGTTATGCATTCACTGCTCTTCTCTTCCTCCTCCTCCTTCTCTTCCTCCTTTTCCTCTTTTTTATCACCATTCCATACTAAATGGTTGTAAAAAGGAAAGTTGAAGAAAGAATTCCAAGGGGAACAAATGTCATTCAATTTCATCATTTCACAATGTTATGTAATAAATTTTACCTAAATTGTAGGCAATTTATAAAAGACTCTTGTAAATCAAATAACTTTAAATAGTCTGGAAGAGTAACTGCATAAAGAAATATTTAAAAATGCTGAATCTCCTTTTCTGCAGGAAGAGTCTTACATAATAAAATTTTAGCACATGATCAGTAATAGGAGGAGGAGGAGGAGTAATACCTATTAGTTGATATAGTATAAATCTTTCTCTAGGAAGTCTATCGTTTCTACAAGTGTATTTTAAAAAATAAATCTTTTCTACCTAAGATTCTCCTTCCAACCAAAAAAGCAAACCTAGAAAAAAATGCCATTTAAATCCAAACTCATTTATATTGGAAGTTATAAATATGCCGGGCTTTGTGCATGCAGAACATCCTGACAGCTACTGATATTAACAGAACTACAAAAGAAAAAAGAGGAAATTACTTCTTTTCCTCCTGCACAGTAACAAAAACATTTTTTGTCCCTCCTCACTTCAATACCTGACTCTTTTGTATGCCTCCTGCTCATCAGTCTTCACATCTCAGACTGAGTATCTCTTCCTCAGGGGACCAGGTTTCATCCCGGCACTATTGCCTCTCAGTCTCTGTCCTTCTCCTTCGTAGCACTTGGCACAATTTGATTATTTATGCAAGTGTTTAGTACGTCTTATACCTACTAGATTGTAAGCAAGCATAAAAATCGCAAGCATAAATATCTGAGTTGCTGTTGTATCCCAGCAACTAACCTGGCACACTGTAATAAATAAATAATTAATAAATAAGAATTTTATATTTTTATTTCTTTGAATTTCCTTAAGTTAAATTCAAAAAAATTGTAATGAATTTAAATGCCCAAAGACACTTAATGTACATACTTAGCCTAGGACAATTCCAAGCTCCATTAAAATTTATTGTTGAATAAATACTGAACAATTTAACGAGCCAACCCCAGGCCATAAAGTCATACACTTACTGTTAATTGATACTATTCTTAATCTCTCCTGAAATATTCCTATTGAATTTCCGTAAATAAAATGAAAACTTAAATGTAAGTTCTCTATTTGAGTATCTGTCACATTTAGCCCAAACAAAGCTGTATCATCCATATTACTGACTTAAAATATATGTTTGGTCACATCTTGTATTTTTTTCACCATATATCTCTCTCCCCAATCTTGCTTCATTAAGGGAAGGTCAGTTGTCTCTCTCTTCTGACCTACCCTTCCCCTTTCTGAGCCTCATTTATTCCAAATGCCTGGCTGGTGGTGAAACAGAAAGATTCCTTGCCTAGCACAGCTGTTGTTTCTTCCACTGTCACCAGATGTCATCGCTGAAAACCAGCCTTCACAATCTAATGGACACATACACGTCTTCTCTAAACTGCAGCAAAACCCTTTCTAATCCCAGTCCCTGCATAACTCCACCCTTGAAGGTAAGTTTATAGCTCTTTAATTTCTTACACAGATGCTCAGTCTTTTTTCCAAAGCATGGAATTAGTCCAGAGTGGCTGAGACTACAGAAGTTTACAGCCTGTTTCGTATTCTGCCAGAACTTGCAAATCAGGGGCCCCTGGTTCAAATATTTCTCTTTGCTATGCTTTGTTTATCCACACTCTGAAAAGTCACAAAGTTTTTCACAGAAAAGAGCAGAGTTTCCAGTTTCTCTTGAATAATGTTGCAATACTGAACTTACATCTGACACAGCAACAACCCTCCAGAGCTGAGTGGCAGGTACTCCCTTCCACCTCCTTCATGTCACATGTCCCGGACAAGCACTTCTCTACAGTCTTCCACTCCACGGTCTTTGATGCCAGCTGTTACCTGCCTGCAGGCAATTGAATGTATGCTCATTCTAGGCCCTAGTAGTTATTCAATGTCAACAATTCGGAGTCTCTCTTTTTTCACAAACTTTCCTATGTGGACCTGCGGGTCCTCACCTGCCACAAAACATCAATCAAGACCACTATTGTCCATGAGAGAGGTCTCCAGGACCTTACTCCCAGAAGACTCATTGACCCCAGCCATCCAGTAACAAGTTCTGCAGAGAATGCCAAGTACATAATTTACAAGGCCCAGTACAAAATGAAAATATGGGATCTCTTATTCAAAAACCCAAAACTATGTCCGTGAAAGTACTACAA
Organism: Micronycteris hirsuta; assembly: GCA_004026765.1. Lineage (NCBI taxonomy): Eukaryota > Metazoa > Chordata > Mammalia > Chiroptera > Phyllostomidae > Micronycteris > Micronycteris hirsuta. Next base: position 13,939 of record PVJI01027647.1, read on the forward strand.
TATAATTTTTTTTCTTTTACAGTGCCTCTGTCTAAACATGTCATGGTGGTTTTCATTTACTATTTAATAAAATAGTGGAAACCTCTCATGTATCATCAGCTGGTCAGAAGGACAGGTGACAACCTCGGATTTTCGTTGACATCTGCAGTGGAGGGCAATGTTGTAGGACCAAGCACTTAACCGGTGGAATCTGATGCTACCTCCACGTTAACAGTGTTGAGCTGAAGTGGAGGACACTTAGCCGATGTCAAAGAATTGCGTGGCTGTGTGGGGAAGAACTCCTGCAGTACGTGGTAATTGGTGAACAGAACTGATACACACCATGTTTAATTATGAGAAGTTATCAGGTCATAATAGTCAATCTCATCTGAAGATCACCAAGTAACAAATGTTAAAGCAATCAGGCTACACATTAATGAAGAGGGTCAGAATTGCTTTATTATGTTACAGAAAAAGTTTTCTTTACTAGAAGCAAGCCTAGCCAGCCCAACTTCAATTACACATTAAAATAGGATCTTTGACACCATTTAATTTCTCTGATAAAAAGATGATAAATGGGGTGTAAAAATATGACAGTGTCCATTTCTAGTGGGGAATTTTAATAATCTATTAATAATTGATTTTCCACAGATTTTTCATTTGTCTTTTTCCCAGAAAATATGGTTTTAGTTTTTTCCCACAGAAGCTTAAATATTTGTCTCTTTCAATACTCTTCTGTTCCTATAATGCATCTTCTGTCAAATTGTCTGCCTTCGATTTGTCTAAAATAAAAGGTAAAAAATAAAAACCAACATAAATAATTTTATTTCAAGTTTACCAAAATGAAACTTCCATCAAAAAATAATATATACCTCTTCCTCCTTATTTATTTATCTTCTCTGAGTACTAAGTAGTAAGCCTCATTGGACCTCTAATAACTCTACCATAGAACTAATTTAAGGTAAATTCCTGAGATTCAGTTCAAGTCATCTGATATTCCTATTCCTAAAAACGCCACCATGTGAACAGATGTTCTAAACCGATAAAGTAAACCTGACGGAAAACACTTAGCTGAACATTTGTAACTGGACTTTAGACAAAGTGTTGAATTATGCTTTATGAAAGTAATGCAGCTAAGCAAGAAAGACAGAGCCATTTTTTAAGTCTTCAGAGAACTGATGTTTACTAAGGTTTCTAATGACATTTAGCAATGAAGCTGACTATAAGAGAGGAGACATACCTCAGCAAACTATTTAGGTTGTAAATGTTTAGGGAATTAAACAGATTATAAATGGTCATTAAGATGCATAGCAAAAGAAGTAGAAAATAAAACAGGAGCTATTAATGTTTTTCAAAGTACATACGCCAAAGAATGTGCTTTGTGGTAAAGCAGATATCAAAATAAGCTGATTGTTGAAGCAATGCTTTTTTTAGGGGTAGTTATACACCACTAAGCTACTAATAGAGGCACTAACCTCAACTTGCCTGGGGACTCAACCAGTGCCAAATAAGAGTTTTCTCTGAAGATTAAACCAGGCAGCATTCACCAATCCAGCCGATGCTGAAAACTATTATAATATTGAGGATGGTGGTTTCTCAAAAAAGTTAAACATAGAATGACCACGTTTATTCCGCTTAATTCCACAGTATTTCCACTTCTGAGAATATGTCCAAAAAGAGACTTAAAAATAGATATTTGTACAGGAGAATGGTAGTTTTTAGAAATGGGAGAGGAGAATGTGGGGAAGTGTTGCTTAAGGGGGACAGAGTTTCAGTTTGGGAAGATGAAGAAGTTCTGGAGTTGGGCGGTGGCGATGGCTGCCCAGCAACATGATCGTACTTGACGTCACTGAGCTGTATACATAAAATGATTCAACTAGTAAATTTGGTCATGTATATTTTACAATTTTAAAAAAATCTTATAAAATAAATAGATGTTAGTCATACAAAATTTAGAAAATTCAGATAAGTCAAAAGTTCTCCTAATTTTATAAACCTCATATAACCACCCTTTTGTAAGGGTGGGCAGGGGAAGTGGGGGAGGTGCCCGAATGCCAACAATTATGTTGAAGGTGACATAACTATTCACATCCCTCAAAAATAAACTCAAACAGTTTAAGCAAAACCAAGTTGAAAGAAATATTAAAATTCACATCTTTTGCACATTAAAAAACAGAGTTCCATAGGGGTTAAAAAATTCACCATTTTATAGAACTCAAAATATATATTGACTCTTAGCAAGTGCTCATTAACACAAAATATCTATCATTCCTAGAACAGATCTAATTAAGTCCTAAACAAATTAAATCTATCCATGGTAGCTAATGTGTTTCACATTTAAAACCTTACTACATAGATTTAAGTAGCACAAGGCTGTAGTACTTTAATTAGTAGATAGGAGGGAGGTGAGGAGCATAATTTAGATGGCAGCAGAGCTCCTACAAGATATACATGTACCAGAAATGACAGACATTCGAACCAAACGTTATTATTACTGCTTTGTGTTTCCATCTTTTTTCATACATTTAGATTACTCATTATCATATGGTTTCTCAAAAGCCTGAAAGTTAATCTCTCATGCGGAAAGGAAAATTGATTAAAACATTGGGACCACGAGCTGTCTCTCTTAATACTTCATGTGGGCTCACTGCAATAAGAGGAAAATAAAATAATCCACTTGATCTAGAACACGGCCCTTGAAAACTCAACTTCACTTGAATTTTTTTTTTTTACATAATCTAGTATGTATAAGCAAATCAATCAATATCTGTTTTGTGGGGGGCAGTGTTTATCTTTTGGGTTTTTTATTTTTTATTTTTCAATTAGGGTTCACATACAATATTGTGTTACTTTCAGGTGTACACTCCAGTGATTCGACATTATATAACTTAATAAGTGATCATCTCTATAAATCTAGTGCCCATGTGACACCATACATAGTTATTAGAATATTATTGACTATATTCCCTATGCTGTACTTTACATCCCCATTGGTTGTTACATCAGTATCGACCAATTTGTACTTCTTGATCCCTTCACCTTTTTCACCCATTCCCCCAACTCCCCCCCATAAGGCAACCATCAAAATGTTCTCTGTATCTACGAGTCTGTTTCTGTTCTACTTATTCATTTATTTTGTTTTTTTAGATTCATTTGTTGATAGCTGTATATTTATTGCCCTTTATTGTTCATATTTTCTATCCTTTAATTTTCCTTCTTAAAAAAGACCCTTGAACATTTCATGCAATACTGGTTTAGTAGTGATGAACTCATTTAGCTTTTCCTTGTCTAAGAAACTCTTAAAATGTCCTTCAATTCTACATGACAGTTTTGCTGGGTAGATTAATCTTGGTTGTAGGTCCTTGCTTTCCATCACTTTAAATATTTATTGCCAATCCCGTCTGGCTGATTTTAAAATTCTTTCTTTGTCTTTAACCTTTGGCATTTTAATTATGATGTGTCTTGGTGTGGTCCTCTGTGGGTTCATCTTCTTTGGAA
>PVJI01027648.1:0-17507 GCA_004026765.1 Micronycteris hirsuta
TATGGTTTACTTTGCTTAATTTATGTAGTTCATTGTCAGTCTCCCCCAACTTAAGTTCCAGGAAAACAGATATTTGTTCTGTTCACTGCTGTATCCTCAGGGCCAACAACAGTGCTGGCATGTAGACATGACTCAAAGGGTTATTTGATGAATGAATAAAAGGAGAAATTCTCAGTTTACTGCTAGTATGCCTTGGACACTGAACACCGCTAATCCTCTTCTAGGTCTCAGTAAGTTAGCAGGTAAAAGTATCAAGTCAGAATTTAGTAACCTTAAACCAAAATGTTTTGCTTTCATTCAGTTTTTAACTACTTTTTAAGATACTGAGTTTCTATTTGCTCTTGTAACAGTTTTTAACTTAATGCATGTTTCTAAGGTTAAAAAAGTGAGTTTCTTTTAAGAAAAAACGTTAATAAATTACAGTGGGACTAACAGAAACATGGCAAAAACAGTGAAAGTGGTACCTGAATGATTTAAGGTTAAGCACTCTCTTAGGGTAGAGCTGCAGATAAAATACAGGACACCCAGTAACTCACTATGATTTTTTTTAGAGTGTGTCCCAAATACTGCATGGCACACAACTGCACTAAGAAATTATTCCTTATCTGAAGACCTATTTTAAATAGGCATCCTTTTGTTTTTTTACTTTTTCCTAAACCTGGCAACCCTCGAACAAAGAAATTACTTCGAGCTTCTTGTCGCTTTCATTTAGCTCTATTCCTACAAGCTAGCTGAACTCTTGTCCTATCTACAAACTGCGTGGCTTTTATGTCCCTGTAGGGCAGTACTGAGGAAGGACGTTCTAAATATCAAAGAGAGAGAGGTCCACAGGGCATTTGGGGAGGGGAATGGCCCTAGCAGCTCAAGACAAGCAGCCCCGCCGCATTAGACCGGGGAGGAGGTAAGGAGGAGGGGAGAGGGGAGGGGTTCCGGGCCCAGCTCCCTTTCCCAGCCTCTTAGACGGTGCTTAGCGGAGGCCGAGGCTTGGCAGCCCCTTTCCGGCCCTTACCAATGTTGCCTTCGATGGAGAGCCTTCGGGGCCCGCGCCCCGCGTGCAGGCCCCTGGAGAGGGGCACGCCCTCGAGGGGGGTCTGAGACATGGAACTGCAGAGCGTGCGCATCAGCCTCACAAACAGCCTGCCTGAGACCATCCTACCCAGGAACAGCGCAACCAGCGCTTCCGCCAAGAGCACTTCCGCTCCTGCTACTGCCGACCACGCGCTTTGGCGCACCTCTGACGTAAGAGATCATCGGGCAGGAAGTGGGTGGGGTTGATCTGACTGAGAAGGTGGGGCCAAAGGGACCTCTTTGTTCTCGCGTGGTTTGTAGAGAAGCGTTGTGAGAAAGTCTAATTTGGGATGCGGGAAAAGTTTGCTGATAGGTGGACTTGCAAGGGCTGATTAAGTTTTCTGTATTTGCCCATTGGAAAATAACATTTCAAAAGTCATAATAATTCCATCGCTTTTGCATTTTTATACATTTAAAATAATTTTCATAAGTAAAGAAATTACTTATCAAAGTGATTGTAATTTTAAACAAGGTGTTTTTCCCCCCAGGTGTTTGTTGTCTGGTGTTTATTAAATTGGACTGTTTTAAGTAGGAAAATGATGCAAAATGATAATTTACACAAATTAACTTTTTTCCATTCCCTGCAACGCAACAGCACAGTGCTGGCATATTATTTAATAAAGCAACAAAAGAATTCGATTACATCCCACCTCCTACTTTGTCTCTTGAATGAATAAATAAACGTTCGCTCAACCGATTTGCACAGTAGCCAAAAACCCCATTAGAATAAAGTGGGTGGAAGCTCGGATGTGACTGGAACTGGTTTAAACTTGATAAATTGGGTTCTGTGGGCGTGAACAACAGTGGGGGTGAGGATCAGGGCGGGTGTGAAGAGATGGGGAATCTGAACGGGATTTGTAGAAGGAAGAGACTGGGTAGAGAGAAACCAACAAGCTGGTGTATAAAACTGGTGTCCTGCTGTTGCTGGACAACCGCTCTGCAGAGGAGCAGGGCCAGTTCTGAGCTGCGGCCATTGAGTGAGGCCCTGATTGGCTTTGTCCTGCCACTCCCAAACGTTTCAAAGACCTCAGATGGCTAACACGTTGTCAGGGGGTGCTTACACCTTTCACGCTTAAACCACTAAAGGCAACAGGCAAACCCGCATTCAGGCACCTCTCAGAGGTGGAAGCTTTTAGGAAACAGCGACCTGGGTGGGGAGAGGTCAGGAGTTGAGACACCTGTCTTGAAGCTGTTTGCATAGCAAGCACAAGTCCTTTTTCCTATATTGATGTTCATATTGATGGTTGAAGTGACATTTATATATTAAAAACGTCATTTTAAAAATAGATTGTAAATTTATTTAGGATAACCTGGGTGGAGCGCTGAAGTCTGTCCCATCTCCTACCCCGCCTTCCACAGCCACCTCTGTGTAAAATTACTACTTACATTTTTTTATCTGTGTAAACCAGACTTGGAAAATATTCATCCAAAAAAGTTTGAGAGACTCTCTGGGCCCCCATGTTTTCGCTGCTTCATTGCCCTCGGGGTCTCTGTGAAGGTTAAATGAGGAAGTTGTCAGCAGATTTATGTGCAGACAGGCAACTAACCTGCTCCTCAGTTACTATTTAAAAAAACAAACTTTAGTGAAGTATAGTATGTAGTGAAGAAAAGAGCATGTATCATAAGTGCACGGTTTAATGAAAATTTTCACAAACCGAACACACCTGGATTCAGATCAAGAAACAGAGCACTGCCAGCATTCCCACAATCCATTTTTCTAGCCAGTTACTACCCCTCCCCCACCCAAAGGAAACCCATAGCCTGCGTTCTAACAGCAGACGTTAGTTTTGCCCGTTCCTTATATAAATGGAATTGTACAGTGAGCACTAATTTTATTCAACATGGTATCTGTGAGATTTCTATATATTATACCTGTAGTTGTAGTTTATTCATTCTCATTGCTGGGTAGTGTTTCACTGTGTCATGCTACCACAATGCTTTTTATCCATTCTACTATTGATGGACATTTGAGAGTTTCTAGATTTGGGTTATTACGAATAACATTGCTGTGAATATTCTTGAATATGTGTTATGGTAAAAATAAATAGACAGTTTTCTTGGGTAGATACTTATGAGCATAATTGCTATGTAATAGGCTATTCGTATGCTCAACTTTAGTAAATATTCCTAAATAAGAAATAGTTCCACAGTGATCGCACCAGTCAACACTGCTCCCAGCAATGCCTGAGCTCATGCTCTGGTTCCACATTCTTACCAACAGTTGGTGGTGTCAGTTTTTCTCATTGTATTCATTCTACTGTATATAATGGTATCTTCTTACAGTTTTATTTCGCATTTTCTGATGATTAATGAAGTAAAACACCTTTTCATATGTCTATTGACCATTTTAGTAACCTCTGTTGTGAAGGACCCGTTCAAATCCTGTGCATATTTCTCTACTGTCTTTTACTCACTGTTATTGTTCATTATATATTTTGCATGAGTCCTTTCTGAATATTTTCTCTGTTTCTTGCTTCTAAAAGCTTTAAAATTTTTTGACGTATGGTGTAAAGTAAGAAACTAAAATGCTTTTTGCCTAAATTGCCTGTCAGTTATCTCAATATTAGCAATAATTCTCTATTCCCCTTCATTTCTTTATGCTTCTTTTATTATGTTATACCATGCATAAAAATTTAATATCTTTTTTTAATATTTTTATTTTTATTTATTTTTAGAGAGGGGAAGGGAGGGAGAGAGGGAGAGAAACAGCAATGTATGGTTGTCTCCCACATGGCCCTCATGGGGACCTGGCCTGCAACCCAGGCACGTGCCCCGACTGGGAACCGAACTGGGACCCTCTGGTTCCCAGCCTGCGCTCAATCCACTGAGCTACACCAGCCAGGGCAAAAATTTAATATCTTTCTTGGTCTTAATTCCAAATTCCCAGAAGAGAGAAACTGGCCCAGCTTTGCCCAAAAGATAGGGTCTCATGGAACAAACAGGAGTGTCAGGTCCCCACCCGAATGCAGGAGGAAGAAGGGAAATTAAAAGGATCTTTGTTCCCTGACCCATGTGGCTCTGTTAGTTGGGTGCCATCCTGCAAAGCAAAAGGCTGCCCAGTTGATTCCTAGTTGGTGTGCATGCCTGGATTGAGGTTCAGTCCCCAGTTGGGGCACATACAAGAGTCAAACAATAGATGTTTCTCACATTGATGTTTCTCTCCCTTTCTTTCTCCCTCCCTTCCCCTCTCTCTAAAAATAAAAAAATAAAATCTAAAAAAAATAAATAAATAAAGGAATCGTCGTGAGCAAGGAAGACACCTAAAAAGGATGGTGATCAGTTCCTCCTAGAAGTAGTAAACAGGGAGTTATCTTCCCACCTCAGGTGTTGGCCAGAGGTCAGAAAGTAGTGGCAAATTGGTAAGCAGAATTATGTCCCACTTGCCTGGAGGAATGGGTCCATTTCCTGCTCTGAGAGATTGTCAGATATCTGCAGGAGTTTGAGCAAGAGATGATTGTCCTACATGAATTTTAGCAATTCAGTATCATTCCTTCATTCAATATTTACTGAGCATATACTATATACCATACACTCTGCTTAGTCCTTGGAGTACAGTTCTGAAGAAATTATTATTTCCAAATGTTGTAAGTGCTATTGTGACAAATAAAATACTGACTCATATATACAGCAATGCTTATGCAACCATTAAAAATGTGACCCTGACTTTCCTCTGCTGCGTGGATGTCTGGTCAGTTATAGTCTCATCTACATTAAAGAAATTCTGATGTGCTAGATGAAAGGGTAAAGCCAGAGCCATTTGCTATTGTGGCACCATTTACCTAGCAGGCCTGTGACCTTGTTAAACATGACTGCCATTTCACTCTTCTGAGCTTGTCCCCAGGACTGGAAATTACTGGAACAAGAACAGAACTAACCATTCCCTACAGCCACTGGCAGAAGAAAACATTGGAACAAACTGCAGCCCCTGTTACAGTGTCCTAACCCCCCAGGGGCCACCCAACAGCAACCTCCTGCCCTTCTTAATCCGACTATAATCCAATAAAAGCCCAGCACCCCAGTCCTCAATGTTGGTGTCTCTCTCTACACCATCCCCTCTCCTTTCTTGGAGAGTGGATAAAAACTTTATTCTTTACATTTTCTTCTCTTTGTGAATTCTTTCACAGCCTGTGTCACTAACCACCCTAACCCTGGATTATGCTAACTCCAGTTGGTAAGGCTGGGCAGTATACTTACAGAATCCCCTCCTGAGAGGGCTGGGTGTGAGTTAGAGTTGGCCCAAAGAGGACCTAGTGATGTTTGGCAGGCATATGGGAGCCTCATCAACTCCTCTGGGGAGATCTCCGCTGCCCTGTGACAGACAGATGCGCCCACAGATAGTTCCCAGCTAGTCCTCGAGACCTGAGTGACCCCTCTCTAATCATCCCACAATTCCCTCCTGACCTGTACTTCCCCAGCTTCTCTCACTTTTGAGTGGTCTCATTTCTCCTTTTAAAAAGTTATTTATTTATTTATTTATTTATTTTTATAGAAAGGGGAAGGGAGGGCGGGGGGAGCATCGATGTGAGAGAGAAACATGGATCAGTTGAAACAGAGAAACATGGATCAGTTGCCTCTCACACCTCTCATATGCACCCCAACTGGGGACCTGGCCCACAGCCCAGGCATATGCCCTGCCTGGAAATCGAACTGGCAAGCTCTTGGTTCACAGGCTGACACTCAATCTACTGAGCCACACCAGCCAGGATTGAGTAGTCATATTTCTAATAACTCCCTTATTTTTGCAACGTGCATAGTGGCTCTACTCCCCTGAATGTACTCTGACTGATATACCTCATCATAAAGAGAGGTACACAAGGAGCTGGTTAAGAGCGTGGGCTCTGGGTTCAGACAGCCAGGGGTGAAGATTAAGGAAGATAGTTCAGAGGCAGCTTATCATAATGCATGCCACACAGCTACCACCCAATAGACTTTATATAATAGGTAATGGCTCCTTCAGCTTGGCCCTCGGTGCCTGGGACATAACTTCTATTTATTTTTAGTAGACTTCCTGCTGGAGTTTCACTCTTCTTAAGCCATTGTAGCCAATCCACTAAAGAATTCTAGGATAGCACTTCTTGAAGTGGGACAAGACCAGACGGAGGAGGGAAGGGCATGGAAAGAAGCCTCCCCTTCTTTCCCCATAGGGAGATTCCAGTGTGCCCCTCTAAAGCAGGGAGGATCAGTGCTCCACATCTCTGTGGGTACCTGTGTGCGTTCAAGTGCCCTCCAACCTCCTCCCTGTGCTTTCTCTCCTAAGAGCCAATGCCTGCTGCTCTTCTTTGCAGGACTGCCCTAGCCCACTGGAGCTCTTTCTCTTCGCAAGAGGAAAGCCTGGGACTTTATGTCCAGGGTGCACCTTCAGTGACAGGTGGCTGTGAGAGCCCAGCTCATTGCCTGCAGTTAGGCTTATCCTCCAGAGCTCACTGGGGAAAGCTGAAGCTATGCCTGAGAGGTCCCCTGCTGAGCTTCCTCCTCTTTCCTGTCATGCCTCTTCCACTCTACTCACGGGTTTCCCCTTTGAGTACTTCCTCAATGAATCACTTGCATGTGAGTCCTTATTTTAGAGTCTGTTTCTGGGAAGCTCTTCCTGAAACATGCAAATAAATCCTCTCGGGGAGGTTTGAAAACAAGCTTCTCCACCTCATCTCCAGAGGGAAATTGCAGAAATGGTGGAGGAGGAATGTCTGATGTTGAGGCACCTGCACTTCCACTGGGTTCTACTGTCTCCAAACAGGTATTCCTGGGAAGGCGCATGGACCAGGTGGGATATGCTCAGGAGCATCCAGAATGGGACTTGGAGAGGTGGAGAGAGGGAAAGGTACACCAGGCAGAAGTGAGAACCTAGTTTTGCCATTAACTAGCTAGGTGACAGAGTTAACTAGTAAACTAGCTATAAAATGGTAATGATACTAGTTCCTGCCTCATAGGGATGTGATAAGGATTAAATGAGGAAATCCATGTAAGGCTCTTAATCTAGCACATAGCATATTGTAAACACTCAATCTATGTTAGCCATTATCCTTATTCTTTATTTTCTCATAATACTTTGTGCATGCTTCTGTTTCACCTCAAATCATTGTCTTATATGTATGTGTCTTTCTCCTACTTTATGCAGTGAGACCTTGATGGGTAGGTCATCTTTGTGGGGTACATAAACTCCATGTGGACTTACCCAGTAATTATGAATTTATTTACCAAAAATCTAGTAAATACTTGTGAAATCAATTTAACAGAATTAACCAAGGACAGGGAATGGGGGTGGGGAGAAGGAGAGAGAGAAAAGAAGAAGAGGAGGAGGAAGAAGAGGAAGAGGAAGAAGACGACGACTTCCAGCCAAGATAGAGGTGTAGGTAGATCCACTGTGCCTCTTTGCACAACCAAAAGAAGGACAACAATAAATTTAAAAACAAAAAGTAGCCAGAACTGTCAGAAAATAGAACTGTATGGAAGTCCCACAACCAAGGAGTTAAAGAAGAAACACTCATTCAGGGAGGTAGGAGGGGCAGAGACAGGCAGCCAGGGTGGAGAGAATGCAGGGCAAGGGGGAGGCTGGCAGATGGGTGGTCCCACAGGCAGTCCCACATTTGCATGTGGATAACTGGAAGGAACAACTAGGGAGTGAGACAGACAGCACAACCCAGGGTTCCGGCACTGGGAAATAATGCCTCAAAACCCCTAGCAGTAAAAACCTGTGGGGATTGCAGTGGGAGAGACCCACAGGGTCCTAGAACATACACAAACCCACCCACCCAGGAATCAGTACCAGAAGGGCACAATTTGCTTGTGGGTACCAGGGGAAGTGACTGAAAGCTGGCCAAGAACTGAGCAAGCAGCATTGTTCCCTCTTTGACCCCTCCCCCACATATAGCACCATGAGGCAGCAAAGAGGGTTGCCCTGCCCTGGCAAATACCCAAGGCTCTTCCCCTTACAACATAACAGGCACACAGAGACAAAAAAAAAATATGGCCCAAGTGAAAGAACAGATCAAAGCTCCAAAAATAGAACTAAGCAACGAAGAGATAGCCAGCCTATCAGATGCAGAATTCAAAACACTGGTAATCAGGATACTCACAGCAAGGGTTGAGTTTGGCCACAAATGGAGGAAAAAGTTATGCAAAGTGAAATGAAGAGAAATGTACAGGGGACCAACAGTGAAGGGAAGGAAACGAGGACTCAGATAAATGATCTGGAGCAGAAGGAAGAAATAAACATTCAACTGGAATAGAATGAAGAAACAAGGATTCAAAAAAATGAGGAGAGGTTTAGGAACCTCTGGGACAACTTTAAACGTTCCAACATCGGAATCATAGGGGTGCCAGAAGGAGAAGAGAAGGGCAAGAAATGGAAAATTTATTTGAAAAAATAATGACGGAGAACTTCCCCAATCTGACAAAGTAAATAGACTTCCAGGAAGTCCAGGAAGCTCAGAGAGTCCCAAAGAAGTTGGACCCAAAGAAGCACACACCTCAGTGCTTCATAATTACATTACCCAAGATTAAAGATAAGGAGAGAATCTTAAAAGCAGCAAGAGAAAAAGAGACTGTTACCTACAAAGGAGTGCCCATAAGACTATCAGCTGATTTCTCAAAAGAAACCTTGCAGGCAGGAAGGGGCTGGAAAGAAGTATTCAGAGTCATGAAAGGCAAGGACTTACATCCAAAATTACTCTATCCAGCAAAGCTATCATTTAGAATGGGAGGGCAAATAAAGTGCTTCCCAGATAAGGTCAAGTGAAAGGAATTCATCATCACCAAGCCCGTATTATATGAAAAGGGACTTACTTATCTAAGAGAAAGAAGATGATCACAAATATGAAGAGTAAAATGAAAACAAACTCACAACTATCAACCACTGAATCTAAAAAAACAACAAAAACAAACTAAGCAAACTACTAGAACAGGAATGCAATCATAGAAATGGAGATCACATGGAGGGTTATTAGTGGGGAGGGGGAGAATGGGGGAAAAAGTACATGGAATAAGAAGTATAAATTGTTGGTACAAAATAGACCAGGAGGCTAAGAACAGTATGGGAAATGGAGAAGCCAAAGAACTTATATGTACGACTCATGGACATGAACTAAGGGGCGGGTGCATGTGTGAGGGGGTGGTGCAGTGCAAAGAGGAATAAGGGGGGAAAAGGAGACAACTGTAATAGCATAATTAATAAAATATATTTTTAAAAATACAGGAGGAGGAGGAATAACAAGAGGAGGAGGAGGAAAAGAAAGAAAGAGAGAAGGAGGAGGAGGAAGAAAAAGGAAGAGGAGATGAAGGGTAGAAAAAATATTTCTAAATGTGCTACCACTTTCTTGGTAAGCCTGTGTTTCCCTTTCTGTTTATATTCTCTGCACATCACCCTTGAGTACAATGACTTACATCTCTGAAAACCCCTGTTTCTTACACTTCTCCTCCCCCATCATCTAGCCTTACACTCATGTTCAAGGAAAAGGAATCAAGGTGCTGTAGTAGGAGTACTAACTTTAGAGTCAGCTACATTTGGATTTTAATCTTGGTTCTGAATGATCTTCAATAAGTCCTTAACTTCTCTAAGCCTCAACTTCCTCATCTGTAATATGGGGTTAATAACATAATAGTACCTATCTCACAGGTTCATGTGTGGATTAGAAATAAGGTGTGAAAAGCCATTCACACTGTATGTGAGACACAGCACGGGGTGAGGAGGGGGAAAGAGCTCCACACGGAGAAGTAAGGCTTGCAGGTTTTAATGTTTCATGATTGACAACAGCAGTCTCAAGGAGATCCCTGGAGAATCTGTTCTGACTTTAGAAGCACTTCCTGTGGACAATGGAGGGCCCTGCCTCATCATACTCTGGCTTGCTGATCCACATCTGCTGGAAGGTGGAGAGAGAGGCCAGGATGGAGCCTCCAATCCAGACTGAGTACTTCCGCTCCGGGGGAGCAATAATCTGCAAAGAGCAAATGTGGTGAATAACGATCAGTTCCCAAGGGAATAGGAAGATGATTCAGGGATCATCTCATCACACTACTAGGCTGCCCCAGAAAAGGACAGACTCCATGGTCAGTCAGAAAGTAACAGGGTGAAACTTGTGGTAGACTGGATTATTGCTCAAATCTTCACTACCCCTACCCCCATAGGAAGAATGTAGTGTTCCACCATGTGACTTTGGGTTCAGTTCTGCATTTGCTTTGGCCAATGAAATGTTAGCAGACGTGACCCAAACAGGAGCTTGAAATGTGCTTTAGGCATGCAGTTGTGCATACTCTCCTGTGCCTCTGCCAACTTCATGAGAAGAATTTCCCTGGAAGCTGCTGGCCCTTTAGCTTGGGTCCCATATGAGAGATATGGACTTAACCTGAGCTGGTTGGACCTGCAGAGCTGACTAACCAAGACTGACCCACACCAGCTGACTCCCAACTGACCTGCAGGTACACGAGCAATACATGCTAACTGTTATGTGCCCTGTGATCTCAAAGTTGCTTGTTACTCAGCGATAGCTGACCAATACAAACATCTACAGGGGAAATGCTGTTCTGTTCTTGCCTGCAGTTGGATACATGAGCAGATCAGGCTGGGCTGCTTCCATTCCTGAGTGTGAGCCAATCTCCTCAGACCCCGTCTTGAGCTATATCTGTCAACGGCCACTTGTATCTGAGAAGTTCTTAAATTCATACCTACATTATTCATTCTTGTCACTGAGCTTAGCCTTTAGAAATTGGTTGTCCTGTCAAACACCTTTGAATTCCACCTAAAAGTAGATCCAGAAGGACTGAGATACTTCAACTAATTTCTCAGATTCTGAAAAGTCTAAGAATTCAGTGCTAGAACAATCCAGAAATTAAATTGATTATTTTGTCTCCTTAAAATCTATCTACATATTTCTTAATTTACAGATGCCATGGAATTACAGAATAGGAAGGGTCTTTAGAAATTATCTTGTTTAGGCAGACAAAAGTCACCCCATCGCTCCTTGAATAGATACCTCAAGGACTGGCACAGCCACTAAGAAAGTAAGAGATTTTATTGCCGGGCAGTTCTAGTTGTGAGAAAACTCTGGCCTATCTTGGGCTAGAGGTCCTCGATCTTAGCCATCCACCCTCACCCTGTATTCCTTCTTTTATATCCTTGAGGCTTGCTTCATCTTCCCCAATTCTTCTACACAAATCCTGCTGTCCAATTTGGCTAGAATGCTTATACATGAACAGGTACAAGTATCCTCCCCCCGCCCCCGCAACCCCCAGTGCCTTTGGTCACTCTATTTCCCCTGCCTGGAGTGCCTTTTTCCCTCCTCTCATCTTATTTAAGTTGCCCTTTCATCGATCATGTCTACTAATTCGATCCTAGACTCCTTGAGGACTGGCGAATATTGTTAAACTCAGGGCAGTGGCTCACGAATTGGGATATGCGTCAAATCACTGGTGTTCGTTTATCATTGTAGGTGGTGGGACGACCACCTAGCTCAGCCTCAGACCTGATGAACTGGAATCTGGGGGTGAGGCTAGGTGCGGTATCCTGACACTTAGTCCTGGCCAAAAGCCCCATGTGGCAGGCTTCAGTATCTCCAGGTGAGGAGAGGACCCCATAGGTTCTCACCTGTTTTCTCGTGGCCTGCTTTGCTTCCCTGTGCTGAAAACAACCTGCTAGACAGAAGGAAGGTCTGGGGCAGCCTTTCTTTGCAAAGAAGGTACTTAGAATACTGACATAGAGAATATACTTCCTTGGATTGGGTCTACTCTCCAGAGAACAACTTTATTGTGACACTTTGTAACTTTCAACCTATTTGTTATCTTTATTCTATTCCCAACTCTTTCTAAACCCATTAGCAGCAAAGTTCCTAGAAGCCCTTAAAGAGGACCATATTATGGATTGCTTGAGGAGCAGAGGCTGGGTAGAAACAGTAAGATAAGCAGGCTCCCATTCTGCCAAGGCCTGCGAGGCGAGAAACCCTGGTGAGAAGCAGTGTGAGAAGGGCTGCGGCCAAGAGCAGACAACGGGCTGTCCAGGAATCGAGGAATGTCCTCCTGAATCGGAACGAGCAGCCTGCCCCATCGCCAGACCTGATCTCTGAAAATTTCACCATCCTTTGGGGAACACCCAGCTCCTTTCTGAAGTTCAGAGATGCAGTAGTGCCACCTCCTTCTTTCCTTTCCCTTTATGTCCCTCCTCTTGATTTCCTCTTCAACTGGCCCCATATTCTCTTCCTCCCAAATTCTTTCACCCCCTTCTTACATGACATCATGTGGTTATGTTCAAGAGCTCATGTCAGAGTGTCTCTGATTCATCAGTGCTCAAGGAATGTGATCCACAAGATGAAATTTGTTCCAGACTAGAATGATGCTGAACCCAGGAGCCTGCTGAGCCACAGGCCTGTCAGCTCCACTCTGAGCATCTCCCGAGTAGACAGATCATTGTACAAAGAACAGGATGCAGGGGACCGGGTGAGGACCCACCTTGATCTTCATGGTACTGGGGGCCAGGGCTGTAATCTCCTTCTGCATCCTGTCGGCAATGCCGGGGTACATGGTGGTACCCCCGGAGAGGACATTGTTGGCATACAGGTCCTTGCGGATGTCAATGTCACACTTCATGATGGAATTGTAGGTCGTTTCATGAATTCCAGCAGACTCCATGCCTAGCAGAAATCACAGTATCTAGTCAACATCCATCCTTCACAAACACCGGCACCTTCAGCTCCTCAAATGACCCTTCTGTTGTTGCAACTGCCCTAGTTCAGACCCTTAATTAACTCCCAGGTGGATTACAAGATCGGACCCTTTAACTAGTCAACGTCTTGCCTGTAGTTTCCCTCTGTTCTGATTGACCTTCCACAGTGTCGCCTGAGGTACGTTTCTAAAGGCCCACTTGCATCGCATCATCTCTTTTCACAGCTTTATTGAGATATAATTCACCTGCCGTAATGTTCACCCTTTTAAAGTGTGCAGAAGTTTTTAGTATAATCACAGCGTTGTGCAACTTTTGTCACAACGTAGTTTTAGAACATTTTTAACACCCCTAAAAGAAGCCCCATACTATTAGCAGACACCCCGTATTTCCCCCTTCCCCCCTTTCCCAGCTCTAGGTAACCATTACTCTACTTTCTGTCTCTAAAGCTTTGCCTACGCGGGACATTTCATGTAAATGGACGCATGCACTCTGTGGCCTTTTGTGTCTGGCTTGTTTCACTTGCATGTTTTAAAGGTTCATCCATGTTATAGCATGTATCAGTACTTCATTCACTTTTATTGCCAGATAATATTCCACTGTGTGGATATACCCATTAATCATCTTTGATTGTCCTTCAGTGCCTACAGGTTGACATTTAACTTCCTTAGCCTGGCATGAAGATCTCCCCACATGCGAAACCAGCTCATGCCCACCTACCAGGCCTCCCACCTCTGGTCTTTTGTCCGTGTGATATAACTCCACACAGTGGACAGAAGAATCTTCCTGAAATGCAAACCTGGCTTTGCTACACTGCTGCTGAAAGACTTCCAGGGGATATTCATTGCCGGTATGATTAACCCCCACATTCTTTGTGTGGTACAGCCATTTGCTCCAGTTTCTTGTGTGTGTAAATACATAACACACATACACACGTGTGCACACACAGAATTCTTTCATCATGTCCCAAATCATTTCACACCTATGTGCCTTTGCACATACCATTCCATCGGCCTTGTATGCCATTCCCTACTCTGCACTCCTTCCATCCCCAGGTGCTATAAAATAAAATGATACTCATTTTTCACAGTTCTGTTCAAATGTCCACCTTCCCTAGGAAGCCCTCCCTGGTTTCTCAGGCCTGTAACACTCTGTGCAGTTTGCTATTTACCACTACACTGTGTATCAACATTTGCTTACAGGCCCATCTCTTCTTATACACTCCTCAAGAAAGAGTTGTTCTCCAGTTATTCTCTTATCTAATCCTCGTTGCAATGCTGTTTAGTAGGTACCATCATTATTTCCACTTTACAAATCAGGTAACTGAGAGTTAAAGAAGGTCACATGTCCAAAGCGACAGGACTTGAAGAGGCAGAGTCAGGACTTGAAACCAGGTCTGACCCCCAAGCCTGTCCTGTTTACTACTATAAACTTCAACTTCATGACCTAAATGCTGAGTGATCCAAGAAGTGTTTTGTTTATTAACCTCATTCTTAGTTTCATATTATATCCCTCTCTTGCTTTATCTTGATTTCCTTACTCTTTTATTTAAAATTAGATTTTATCTAGTTGTATTGTTTCTATATTTTTGGCTCTTCCTGGAAAAATATGGGCTATGTATAACAATAAACAAAGTGTGTGTGACTCCTGCGGTTTCTCTTTCCATTCCTTGCCCACCCACCCCCGACCCTGCCCTCCTGATTGGCAGGACTGCGGGCAACACCTCACCAATGAAGGAAGGCTGGAAGAGGGTCTCAGGGCAGCGGAAGCGCTCATTGCCAATGGTGATGACCTGCCCATCTGGCAGCTCATAGCTCTTCTCCAGGGAGGAAGAGGAAGCTGCTGTAGCCATCTCATTCTCAAAATCTAGGGCCACATAGCATAGCTTCTCCTTGATGTCTCTCACAATTTCTCGCTCGGCTGGAAAGAGTGGAAATGACAGAGAGCAGATATTCAGTTCTATTAGTTTGGTTGTCCCATTTTGATCTCTATGAAAACCTCCTTCTTACTTCTTTGTATTCAGTCTTAGGATGAAAGCTAATTTTTCCCTTTTCTTCAAAGATTTTGTTTATTTTTTAGAGAGAAGGGAAGGGAGGAAGAGACACACACACACACACACACACACACACATTGATCAGTTGCCTCTCATGTGCCCACAGTTGGGGACCTGGCCTGCAACCCAGGCATGTGCTCTAGACTGGGAATTGATCCAGCAACCCTTTGGTTCACAGCCAACACTTAATCCACTGAGGCACACCAGGCAGGGCGAATGTTAATTTTTTTCACTCCTCTTTCTCAAGCGGGAGGTTAAAATCTTGATTCCCAAGCAAAACGTTGCACAGGTTTTCTCCTTGCTGTCTTCACTCTTCCCTGACCACGCTGCAGGCCTTCCTGAGGGCCTGGCAGGAGACATTTTCAGTCTCGATGTAGGGTTACATGTTGTGATCTCACAGAATCTAGGAAGGCCCCTACCTAAATACTCTCTTTCCCAGGGTGACCACTGAGGCATGATACCTTCCCCTTAGATATTCAGACCTTATGTATTCTATGTGTCCTCAAACAAATTATAAATGCCCCTAGTTAATGAAATGCATCACCAGATCTTACTACCATTCAGTACAGTTAAAAACTAGCTGCTATCTGGTGTGGACATGGACAGAGGTAGCAGGTCCCTGGGGAAGGAGGGGGAGCTGTGAAAAGGCACTTGAAGAGGGCGCAGCTGAGTGCTGCTTAGGATAAGTAGGCCTAAGCCTTGAATCCCCCTCCCCAGGTGTATTGGTTGGGAATATTCCTCCTTGAATACGGTTACCTTGACTTTCTGGTTTTGTCCAGAGGCCCAGCCCTAGGCCAGGGCCTCCCCATCTACCCCAAGATAGTTGGAGGACACAGAGCCACAGCCTTCTCATTAGTCCTGGGAATTTCTGGTCCTAGATCGGATTTGGTGTTTTGAGCTGAGCTCAGAGTCGGTAAAGGGGCTGGATACCTGTGGTCACAAAGGAATAGCCCCTCTCTGTGAGGATCTTCATGAGGTAGTCCGTGAGGTCGCGACCTGCCAGGTCAAGGCGCATGATGGCGTGAGGCAGTGCATAGCCCTCATAGATGGGGACATTGTGGGTGACGCCATCCCCTGAATCCAGGACGATGCCTATGGACAGAGGGATAGGACCTATGAAAAGCTTTCTTGTCTTTCATCTATCTCTTTCTGGGACCATTTACCAATGAGCTTCAATGACCATATTTTTCTTCAGTAGCTGAGAAAATTCACTCTCCATCAGAATAATCAATCATATTTTTGTACACATCGATTTATCCTCCAAATGAGACTATAGCCTACTGGAAAGCAAGTAAAATGTCTGCTCTTCTCATACTCCTTGAAACACTTTCATTATGATGCACACTTGCCAGTTTGCATCTAGGGTGCGCATTCTTTAAATGAGACAGATTTGTACATCTTTCAGGTGTCAAACTAACACATGTGTATGTGAATGTGGAATGTTAGATCTGAAAGAGACTATAAAAACCAGCCAATTCGAAAAAAATGAACATTCTCTACTAATAAAACTTTTAGTAAACCATAAAGGGAAATAAGCTTTCTCAGCACGATAAAAAATTTCTCTTGATCCTATCGCTACATCATAATTGATGGGGAAACATAATACTGTTATTTTATTATTATTATTTACTATAGTCCTGGGTGTTTTAGCCAATGCAGTAAGACACAAAATGGAAATAAAAAGTATTATTATCAAAAGGAAATGGAATTGTCATTATTTGTACATGATGTGGTTGTTACCTAGAAGACCCAAGAGAATCAACTGAAAAATGATTAGAGTGAATACGATGGTTTTATAAGGGCCGGAGTAAAACAAATATCCAGGGACAAGCAGCTCACTCTTGTACAAACATGTTGATCATAGCATATTTTATAATAAAAAAGGAAAATTGGAGACAACCTACAGGCTCAGCAATTGACAAATGGTAAAATAGATAAATAAATTATGGAACCATCATACAATGATTACCACGTGGCCAGTCAACATGATGTTTACAACAAAATCAAGTGCAAAGCACAGGATACAAAACGGTAGACACCCCGTACTTCCTTATTACTGTCCTTATCACCTGGAGTGAAACGATCTTTTACTTTCGTCTCTTCCCCACTAGACTATTAGCTCCATGATGGCAGGGTCTGTCTTGTTTGTCCGTGGTTCAGTGCCGGCACATGGTAGGCAGGACTGGAAAATGTTGATGGTTTTCCCTGGACTGTCCTTTTAACTCATCTGAGCAGGAACCTCGTTCCTTTCCTACCTCTGAAGTCAGCAAGGGAACGGATGACAACAGGTACCCACCCGTTGTGCGGCCGGAAGCGTAGAGGGAGAGCACGGCCTGAATGGCGACATACATGGCGGGGACGTTGAAGGTTTCGAACATGATCTGAAAGGACAATGCAGAATTAGACTGTCTGGCAGAAACAGCAGCACCTTTCAGTCCAAAGAATGATTTGGAATCATATTAAAGGCAGGAAATATGCCTCTTTGCCCTCCTCCCTCCTCCCATGGGGCCTGGCATGGACTATGCACATAATGGGTGTATGAGTGGGGGAAAGGACCTGGCTGAGCATCCACGTTGCATTCCTGTGCCAGTGCTCAAGTCTGGCTGGCCTCTTACCTGGGTCATCTTCTCCCTGTTTGCCTTGGGATTTAGGGGGGCCTCCGTGAGCAGGGTGGGGTGCTCCTCTGGTGCTACCCGCAGCTCATTGTAGAAGGAGTGGTGCCAGATCTGTTTAGGACAAAAG
>PVJI01027649.1:0-17415 GCA_004026765.1 Micronycteris hirsuta
CACACACCCCAATCCAGCTCCCTCCCACGGAACCTGGAGCAAACCAGGAAGCTGCTGCTACTGGATCCGCAGACCTCCCGGCTCCCCGTGAGGCCCGAGTGACCCCTTCCCTCCGAAGCAGTCTCCCTACCGGCTGATCTTTCAGTTTTATGCGCAGTCCTGGTTTCCAATCTTCCCCCACACCGGAATACAGCTGGGTTATCGCTCTGCTCCTCAGAAAATCGGCCCGATATCCCGCCAGTGGGCCGGAGGATAGCAATCACGCTTCTCCCTTCTCCACTGCCATCTTTCTTCCCCGTCTAGTAGACTTCTTGATACTGGCAAGAATGCTGAGTTTTTTTATGATGAAATCAAGGGCATATGTGACATTAATAAAATGTTCAATGTTTTTACTCATGATCTGGATTAGAGGTATATTTTGTATTTTTCTCCAGGATATATTTAAGGACCTCTCCCCGCCCTGAAATAGTATTACCCTCTAATAGTTTTCCCAAACAAGGATACTAAATTTTTGATTGAGCTAGAAATAAGTGATTACTTTGCAGAACAATTCCAAAAATATGTATCATAACTCCAATGTCGGCATTGACTGCTGAGAGATTTTGGGAGTTAAGCATACAAATCAATTAACATTATTAGAGCAGAACATTTTTTCATATAAATTATTTTTTAAAAATTGTATGTGTTTTTCTGAGATTAATATTCAGTAATGGTCACATTTATTCCTTTTTTTTCTCCTTGAACAGCTTCCTGGGAAGTAATCAATTAGAATTATGATATCTGTGATTTATGTACATCATTACATATTTTCTGATAATTTGATGTACTCAGTCGACTGTAGGTTTCATTTTAAGCTATTAAGAAAATTTGCTTTTTTTTATTTTTTGATTAAATTTATTGGGCTGACATTGGTTAATAAAATTATATAGGTTTCAAGTGTACAATTCTATGATACATAATCTGTATATTCCATCGTGTGCACACCACCCTAAGTCAAGTCGGCTTCTATCACCATACACTTTTATTTTATTTTATTTTATTTTATTTTATTTTATTTTATTTTATTTATTTTTTTTAAGATTTTTATTTATTTATTATTATAGAGAGGGGAGGGGGGGAGACAGAGAGGGAGAGAAACAGCAATGTATGGTTGCTCCTCACATGGCCTTCACTGGGGACCTGGCCTGCAACCCAGGCATGTGCCCTGATTGGGAATCGAACCAGGACCCTTTGGTTCCCAGCCCATGCTCAATCCACTGAGCTACACCAGCCAGAACCATACACTTTTATTTATAGACCAAGAGACTACACAAATTCTTGTTATTGTTGCTCTGTATTTTGAGGTGTATATTAATTAGTTTTATCCAAAACAATTTTTAAACATCAGATAAACTTCCAAATATTTTGTTATAATGAGATTTTCACTGCAGTGTTATTTAACTTGTAGGAGGTAGAACAGAAAAAGTAAATCTTTTGTGATCAAACTACGCAACTGAAGAGTGTGCTATTGTGTTTGATTTTTAAGGTAAAATAAACTTCAGAGGGAAACTAGAGCTTTTTATTTGAAATTTCCAATTTATATACCAGGACATAAATGCCTTCAAATCACATCTAAAAATCACCCTGTTTAAAAACTGTTGTAAAATTTTAATTAGATTGAGAGCAATTCTGAATATGTTTTAATGGTATTTCCTAGTAGTATTTTCCATGTAGCATTAAGAAGAACAAGGCCTGTAGCTCTGCTAATTTAGGATTTCTACATTGTTGTTGGCTGATGTCATAGTCTTTTTACTCTGGTCACAAGAATTCCCTATTTAAAACTGTTAAGGGTGTCACATGGCTAAAATATCAACTAAAATGTTTTCTCTTGCAGTCAAAACATTGACAAATGGAGCACTTCAATTATAACTTCCCCAGTAGGAAAAAAAATATTTGCAAGATATATTTGATAAACAAATATTATCCAAAATGCACAAAGAACTCTTAAAACTTAACAATGAGAGAACAAACAACCTGATTAAAAAATGGACCAAAGACTTTAACAGACACTTCACAAAAGAGGACACACAGAAGGCACATAAGCCTATGAAAAGATGCTCCACATCATATGTTATTAGGGGATTTCAAATTAAAACAAGAGTGAGATATCACTACACACCTTAAGAATGGCCAAAATCCAAAACACTGACAACTACAAATGATGGTGAGGATGTGGAGCAATAGAAACTCTCATTAACTTTTGATGGGAATGCAAAATGGTCCAGCCACCTTGATAAACAGTTTGGCAGTTGCTTATAAAACTAAAGATACCGCCCTGGCTGGTGTAGCTCAGTGGACTGAGCGCGGGCTCTGAATCAAAGGGTCGCCGGTTCAATTCCCTGTCAGGGCACATGCCTGGGTTGCAGGCCAGGTCCCCAGTGGGGGCCACCGTGAGAGGCAACCACACATTGATGTTTCTCTCCCTCTTTCTCCCTCCCTTCCCTTCTGTCTAAAAGTAAATAAATAAAATCTTAAAAAAAAACTAAAGATACTTTTATTATATAATCTAGTAATTACCCTCCTTTGTATCTACCCAAAGGAAACATATGTTTCATTAAAAAAACCTGCACACAGCCTGGGTGGTGTGGCTCAGTGGATTGAGCGCAGGCTGGGAACCAGAAGGTCCCGGTTCGATTCCCAGTCGGGGCACATGCCTGGGTTGTGGGACAGGTCCCCGGTGGGGGCCATGTGAGAAGCAACCATACATTGCTCTTTCTCCCTCCCTTCTCCTCTCTCTAAAAATAAATAAATAAAATCTTAAAAAAAAACAACCCTGCACACAGATGTTTATAGTACTTTATACATAATTGCCAAAACCTAGAAACACCCGACATTTCCATCAGCAGGTGAATGGATAAACTCTGATACATACAGACAGTGGAATATTATTTAGTGCTAAATAGAAATAAGCTATCAAGCCACGAAAAGGAGTGAAAAAACTTAAACATATACTATTAAGTGAAAGAAGCAAGTCTAAATGTTTACATCCTGTATGATCCCAACCAGATGATATTCAGGAAAAAGCAAAGTTGATGAAATAAATATATCCATGAAATAGATTAACCAATTTTGGTTCAGTAGAATATTGTTTTACTTCTTTTATTTATTTTTAATTATTTTATTGTTGTTCAATTACAGTTGTCTGCCTTTTCCCCCTCCCCTCTCCCCGCCCTATCCAAACTCACTTCCCTCCCTTGCTTCCACACTCCCCCTTGGTTTTGTCCATGTGTCCTTTATAGTAGTTCCTGAAAACACTTCTCCCCACAGTCCCCTCCCCCCTCCCCTCTGGCTATTGTTAGATTGTTCTTAATTTCAATGTTTCTGGTTATATTTTGCTTCCTTTTTTCCTTTGTTGATTATGTTCTAGTTAAAGGTGAGATCATATGGTATTTGTGCCTCAATGCCTGGCTTATTTTGCTTAGCATAATGCTCTCCAGTTCCATCTATGCTGTTGCAAAGGGTTTAAGCTCCTTCTTTCTCTCTACTGCGTAGAATTCCACTGTGTAAATGTAGCATAGTTTCTTGATTCACTCATTTGCTGATGGGCACTTAGGTTGCTTCCAGCACTTGGCTATTGTAAATTGTGCTGCTATGAACATTGGGGTGCATAGGTTCTTTTGGATTGATGTTTCAGGGATCTTAATGTATATTGCCAGCAGAGGAATTGCTGGGTCAAAAGGAAGTTCCATTTTTAGTTTTCTGAGGAAATTCCATACTGTTTTCCACAGCGGCTTCACCAGTCTGAATTCTCACCAACAGTGCACTAGGGTTTCCTTTTCTCCACATCCTCTCCAACACCTGTCTGTTGCTTTGTTTGTGATGTCCATTCTCACTAGTGTGAGGTGGTATCTCATTGTGGTTTTAATTTGCATCTCTCTGATGACTAGTACTGCTGAGCATCTTTTTATATGTCTCTGGGCCCTCTGTATGTCCTTGGAGAAGTCTCTGTTCAAGACTTTTGCCTATTTTTTAATTGGATTTTTTGTTATCCTGGAGTGGAATCGTGTGAGCTGTTTACATATATTGGAGATCAAACCTTTGTCCGAGGTATTATTGGCAAATATATTTTCCTGTATAGTTGGTTCTCTTTTCATTTTAATGCTGTTTTCTTTAGCCATGCAGAAGCTTTTTAATTTGATGAGGTCACAATTGTTTATTCTTTCCTTTATCCCTTGCTTTAGGGGACATATCATTGAAGATGTTGCTGCGTGGAATGTCTGAGATTTTCCTACCAATGTTTTCCTCTAGGACTTTTATGATGTCACAATTTACATTTAAATCTTTTATCCATCTTGAATTTATTTTTGTGTATGGTTTATGTTGGTGATCGAGTTTCAGTTTTTTGCATGTAGCTGTCCAGATCTCCCAAGGCCATTTGTTGAAGAGGCTGTTTTTACTCCATTTTATGCTTCTTCCCACTTTGTTCAATATTAATTGCCCATAGAGACTTGAGTTTATTTCTGGGCTCTCTATTCTGTTCCATTGGTCTATGAGCCTGTTTTTATGCCAGTACAAGGCTGTTTTGATTACAGTGGCCTTGTGATACAGTTTGATATCAGGTATTGTGATCCCTCCTGCTTTGCTCTTTTTTCTCAAAATTGCTGCAGCTATTCAGAGTCTTTTATGGTTCCATATAAATTTCTGAAATGTTTACTCTATATCTGTGAAATATGTCATTGGCACTTTGATATGGATTGCATTGAATCTATAGATCGCTTTTGGTAGTATTGCCATTTTGATGATGTTAATTCTTCCAATCCGTGAGCATGTTACATGCTTCCATTTGTTTGTGTCTTCCTTAATTTTTTTCCTCACTGTTGTTAAGGTTTCTGCATATAGATCTTTTACCTCCTTTGTTAGATTTATTCCTAGGTACTTTATTTTTCTTGTTACTATATCAAATGGGATTTTTTCCCCTGATTTATGTTTTGGATATTTCATTGTTGGTGTACAAAAATGCCTTTTGATTTCTGAGTATTGACACTGTATCCTGATGTTTTGCCAAATTCATTTATTAGGTCGAATAGTTTTTTGGTGGACCCAATAGGATTTTCTATGTACACTATCATATCATCTGCAGACAATGACAGTTTTGCTTTCTCCTTTCCAATTTAGATACCTTTTATTTCTTTTTCTTGTCTGATTGCTGTAGGTAAGACTTCCAGTACTATGTGGAATGGGAGTGGTGAAAGCAGGTATCCTTGTCTTGTTCCCAATCTTAATGGGAAAGCTTTCAGTGTTTGCCCATTGAGTATGATGCTGGCTGTAGGTCTCTCATATATGGCCTTTATTATGTTGAAGAATGCTCCCTCTGTTCCCACTTTGCTGAGTGTTTTTTATCATAAATGGGTGCTATATCTTATCAAATGCTTTTTCCACATCTATTGATATGACCATGTGATTTTTGTGTTTCATTTTTTATGTAGTGTATTATGTTTATTGATTTGTGAATATTGTACCATCCTTGCATCCGTGAGATGAATCCCACTTGATTATGGAGTATGATCTTTTTAACGTATTGCTGGATGCGGTTTTCAAATATTTTCTTGAGGATTTTAGCATCTATATTCATCAGCGATATTAGTTTGTAGTTTTTTTTGTTTTTTTTCTTTGTCATGTCTTTATCTGGTTTTGGGATTAGGATGACCCTGGCTTCATAAAAAGAGTTTGTGAGTCTTCTATCTACTTGGAGTTTTTGGAATAGTCTGCGAAGGATAGGGCTAGCTCTTCCTTAAATGCTTTATAAAATTGTCCTGTGAAACTGTCTGTTCCAGGGCTTTGTGTGCCCAGAATTTATTGATCACTACTTCAGTTTCATCAGCTATTATTGGTCTGTTCAGGATTTCTGCTCTTCTTCATTCAGTTTTGGAAGATTGTATTTTTCTAGAAATGTGTCCATTTCACCCAGGTTTTCAAATTTCTTCACATATAGTTCTTCATAGTACTTTGTTACAATCATTTGTATTTCTGTGGTATTAGTTGTAATCTCTCCTCTTTCATTTCCAGTTGTGTTTATTTGGGTCCTCTCTCTTTTTTTCTTGATGAGTCTGCTTAAATGCTTGTTGATTTTGTTTATCTTTGCAAAGAACCATGTGCTGGATTTATTGATCCTTAGAATTGTGCTTTTAGTCTCTACATCATTAAATTATGCTCTGATCTTGGTTATTTCCTTCCCTCTATGTGCTCCGGGCTGTCTTTGTTATTGTTACTTGAGTCTTGTAGTTATAGGGTTAGGTTGTTTGTTTGAAATGTTTCTATCTTTTTTATGTTGGTCTTTATTGATATGAACTTCCCTCTCAGGACTGCCTTTGCTGTGTTCCATAAGTTTTGGATTGTTGTGAGTTCATTTTCATTTGTTTCCAGAAACATTTTTATTTCTTCCTTGATCTCTTTCTTGATCCATTCATTGTTTAATAGCCTGCTTTTTAGTCTCCATGAGTTTGTGTGTTTTTGAATTTTTTCCTTGAGGGGGACTTCTAGCTAGCTTCAGTCCCTTGTGGTCAGAGAAAATTCTTGATATGATTTCAATTTTCTTGAATTTGTTGAAGCTTGTTTTGGAACCTATCACATGGTCTATCTTTGAAAATGTTCCACGTGCATTTGAAAAGAATGTGTATTTTGCTTCTTTGGGATGAAGTCTCTATATATAAATCAGTTACGTCTATCTGATCTAGAACATTGTCCCATGACACAATATCTTTGTTGATATGTTGTTTTAAAGATCTATTCACTTTTGACAGTGGCGTGTTAAAATCCCCTACTATAAGTTTGTTGCCATCAAAATCTTTCTTGAAATACTCCAAGATTTTCCTTTTGTATTTGGGTGTTCCTACATTGGATGCACATATGTTTATAATTTTTATGTCTTCTTGATGGATTCTTCCCTTGAGTATTATGAAGTGACCTTCTGGGTCTCTTTTCTTGGCCCTTGTTTTGAGCCTTTGTCTTGCCTGATGTCTTGGCCTTTGTCTTGCCTGATGTGAGTATTGCTACCTGGGCTTTTTTTTCCTGTCCATTTGCTTGGAATTTTTTCCCAACCCTTCATATTATGTGCAGGTCATTTGTTTTGAGATGCGTCTCTTGTAGGCAGCATATGTGTGGGTCATGTTTTCTTATCCAGTCAGCTGTTCCATGTCTTTTGATTAGAGCATTTCATCCATTTATGTTTAAGGTTGTTATTGATAGGTACATAATCATTGCCATTTTACTTCCCTCATAATTGTGTTTTTCTCTCTCTCACTCTTTTTCTTCCTTATCTTAAAGTAAATGCTTTAGCATCTCTTGCAGTGCTATTTTGGTGGAGGTGTATTCTTTGAGCCTTCTTTTTCTGAGAAACTCCTTTTCACCTAACATTTTAATTGAGTGCCTTGCTGGATAGAATAGTTTTGATTGCAGGCCTTTGTTTTTCATTACTTGGAATATCTCTTGCCATTCTCTTCTGGCCTGTAGTGTTTTCATTGACAAGTTTCTCCCTCACTGCCTTTAAGATTCTCTCTTTGTCTTGGAATTTTCCTATTTTAATTGTGATGTGTCTTAAAGTGGGCCTGTTTTGGTTCTTCTTTATTGGGACTCTCTGTGTTTCCTGGACTTGTGTGACTTTTTCTCTCATAAATTAGAGAAGTTTTCCACCATTACTTTTTCAAACTGATTTTCTATCCCTTGCTCTTCTTCTTCTCCTTCTGATAACCCTATTATACAGATGTTATTACATTTCATGTTGTCCTGCATTTCCCTTAACCCCTCTTCATTCTTTCTGAGCCTCTTTTCCTTTCCTTTCTCATTCTGGGTGTTTTTTTCTACCTTTTCCTCCAGCTCACTGATTTGATCCTCTGCTTAATCTAGCCTGCTTTTGATTCCATCTAATGTGTTCTTCAATTCAAAAATTGCATCCTTGCCCTGGCTGGTGTAGCTCAGTGGATTGAGCGCGGGTTGGGAACCAGAGGATCCCAGTTCGATTCTCAGTCAGGGCACATGCCTGGGTTGCAGGCCAGATCCCCAGTGAGGGCCACGTGAGAGGCAACCATACATTGCTGTTTCTCTCCCTCTCTTTTTCCCTCCCTTCCCCTCTCTCTAAAAATAAATAAATAAAATCTTTAAAAAATTGCATTCTTCATTTCCTCTTGGTCCTTATTAATCATTTCTATTTCCTTTTTCATGTTGCTATAGTTTGCAGTGAGTTCATTGTTGTTTCCTTGTAGTTTTTGGTAATTCTCAGTGAGCTCATTGAGTTTCCTGATAACCAGTGCTTTGAACTCAGTATCTAATAGTTGGCTTGACTCTGTTTCACTTAGCATTCTTTCTGAAGCTTCCTCATTTCCTTTCATTTAGGATTTGTTTCTTTGTCATTACTGTTTTGTGACAGTGTTCTTGTTAGCCTCTGCTTCTTAAATTGATCTGTTATGACTCCCTGGGTTCATGGTGTGAACTTCTATGGTAGGAGACCTGTGAGATTCAGTGGTGCAGTCTCCTTAATCTCCTGAACTTGCTGCTCTTGGGGTATTGTTTATGTTGGCTCTCTGTATGCATTTCGGTTTTGATTGCTGTTGGGTCTTTCTTTGGTATGTCCTTTCGTCTAGCTGGTTGGTTGAGGGTCACACCACTCTCCAGGACTTGTATGCTGTTTTGGAAGTGCAGACAGGTGATGTCAAAGCTGGTTCTCTTGTCTTTCCCATGTTATGAGGCTCTCTCTCACTCTTGTTCAGTTGTTTGTTCTGGATAATTTCTCCACTGTTTAGTTGTAATTCCAGATTGGTCTTGGGTGGAGGTGAGTGGAACTTCCACTCACTCCTCTGCCATCTTCATTTATTATCTGTTGGTGGTTCCTTTGTTGGGGGTGGTTCTCTCTTCCAGCAGGTATATTGGTGTCCATAGATCCTATCTTTTATGTGGTCTGTTGGAGGGGTAGGGAAAATGAATTAAGACAGGGGAAGTATATTCTATGGGATTTATTGTACCAACACATAGAGAAGAGATAGGAGACCCTTTGGATAATCATAGTATTAACCATGATATTTTAACCAACTAGACACTTTTTAGAAAGGGTAGAAAAGAGATAAAACTCTTGTTAGAGGGCGAAGGACCAAGAGTTGAATCCAGAAAACAGAGAACTTGTGGGAGGTCAGATTGCGAGATATAGTGAGAGTAAAGGATAGAAAATAGTTATAGTGTATGAGAGAATAGAGTTAACCACAACAGTAATAAAGCCCCAGAAGATAGTGAAATGGGCTAAGATCCAGGGGGGATGTGGTGTAGTATTTATAATTGTGTGGAACAACAATTTTTTTAATAATACTGGAACAGCAATCATATGACAGAGACTATATTATCTGAATAACAAAGATAGGAAGTACATGACCTAAAGCAGTGTGCTATTTGAACACAAATGAAGTGAAATTTATCTCAGTTTCTCAGTTGTTGGGATTAGCCTTGTGATCCCTCTTTGGGTATATCTCTGGGCCTTTCACAGCTCCAGGTCTTATTGTCTCAGTTGAGGAAAAAAAATTAAAAAGCCTCTTGCTAACTTTAAACTGGCCAAGCGAGTTCTGCTGGTCTTCCTAGATGCTGCAGGCTGAGGGGGGGGTTAGGCTTTGCTTTTCTCCCTTCCTATGTTTTTTTTTTGAGGATTGGGTCCAGGTCTGATCCACAATCTACAGTAGCCTAGCCTTCAGCCCAGGTCCTTCATTTGCTGCCAGGCTCCCACTACCTGTGTGAGCCAGGCTGTTGTTCCATCCACCAGTTGTGCAGTCTTTGAGGTACACTAATTAGAGGCAACTCACACACTACCTTCTCTGTCTTTGCTATCCTAGCTGCTAGGTACTCTCAAAGTATCTTCAGGGTAGTTCAGCTCCTCCACTGAGTTAAGTCTTTCTGGGGACTGCTAACTCCCTGAGCCCTGCGGCTCTCCTCTGCTGGGGGAACCTCCTCCTTCCTCATAGCATGCCAGCCTGGCTGCACGTGGAAGGGACACTGCTGCGGCTACTATGGTGGCAGGTTTGGGGTCATGGCTTCTGCTGCAGAAGAGGCGGGAGCAGGGGAATGGCCACAGTTGTGGTGAGGGTGGCGTGGCCTCTGTGTTTACCTGGGCACAGCCAAGGTTGTGCCTGCAGCATCTGCAGGGGCGTGGCAGGGTGGCAAGTGTGGTTGGTCTGGGAGAGTTCCCTAAACAATGACCAAGAGCCTTTTTCTGAACAAAATCTTGTTCAAGCCTGACGCTCCTAACAAGCACCCAGCCTCTCACAAAGCCTAACGTTCCAATGAGATCGGAGACTATCTGGGTCAGGGTCCATCACAGCTCAGCTCTTCTCTTTTCTCCAGGCTTCACCCAACTCCCCAATTTCTCTGGTAATTAACCAGCTAGCTTCCATAGTCTCAGTGTATGAACACAGCACCTGTGCATCTCCCACTTCGTCTTTATTTCCCCAGTGACTTCAAGCATCCAGGTCTTTCCTGGTGCTGCTCTATCTTCCCTGTTTGGCAGAGGAGAGAGCTGTTGATTTGGCTTTTATCCGAGGATCCTGTGGCAGGCCCCCAGCAGGGGCCGGGCCTGGGCCAGCAGCAGCCCTGGTCCCTGCACTGGTCCAAGGGACCTTACCATTCCAAAGCAATCTCCTTAATGTCCTTTTTTCAATGTCCTCTACAATTTTGGCCTCCAACCTTCATATATGCTGGGATTCCATTGACTGTTCACTCTGTTCCTCAGAAAATCAGCTAGGTGTTCCACCTGTGCTTTTGGGAAAGTGGGGTCTGCTCCCACCTACCTCACCACCATCTATGAAAGACTTGTTCATAGTTTTTGATCTTCTTCTATTTCTTAGATAAGTCCCTTTAACATTTCATGTAATAAGGGCTTGGTGATGATGAACTCCTTTAACTTGACTTTATCTGGGAAGCACTTTATCTGCCCTTCCATTCTAAATGATAGCTTTGCTGGATAGAGTAATCTTGGATGTAGGTCCTTGATTTTTATGACTTTAAATACTTATTTCCAGCCCCTTCTTGCCTGCAAGATTTCTTTTGAGAAATCAGATGATAGTCTTATGGGAATTCTTTTGTAGGTAACTCTCTCCTTTCTTCTTGCTGCTTTTAAGATTCTCCCCTTATCTTTAATCTTGGGTAACTTAATTATTATGTGTCTTGGTGTGTTCCTCCTTGGGTCCAATTTCTTTGTAACTCAATGGACTTACTGGACTTTCAGAAAGTCTATTTCCTTTGTCAGCTTGGGGAAGTTTTCCTTCATATCTTTCAAATAAGTTTTCAATTTCTTGCTCTTAATCTTCACCTTCTGGCAGCCCTATGATGCAGATGTTGGAGTGCTTAAGGTTGTCCCAGGTGTTCCTAAGCCTTTCCTCATATTTTTGAATTCTTTTTTCTTCAATTTGTTTCAGTCGGATGTTTATGTCTTCCTTTGTTCCAAATCTTTTATTTGAGTTCTGTTTTCCTTCTCTTCACTGTTGCTTCCCTGTATATTTTGCTTTATTTCACTTTGTGCAGGCTCCATTACTTCCTTCATTTTGAGACCAAGCTCAGTCAGTTCTGTGAGTATCCTGATTACCAGTGTTCTGAACTCTACATCAGATTGGTTGTCTATCTCCTCGTCGCTGAGCTCTTTTTCTGTAGTTTTGAACTGTTCTTTCATTTGGGCCATATTTCTTTGTCTAGGCATACCTTTTAAATTGTAAGGGGGTGAGGCCTTAGGTATTTGCCAGGGTGGAGCAACCCTCTTTGCTGTATTGTGGCACTGTCTGTGGGGTAGATGTCAGAGAAAGAACAATGTGGTACTTGCTCTGCTCTAGCCCCACTTTCCAATGAACTCTCCTGTGAGACTGGGAGTTTCTCCCGCCTTCACAACCCCCACAGGATTTTACAGCTAGAGGTTTTGAGTCTTTAGTTTCCCTTTGAGTCAGCCCCTCCTTACCCATGCATTCTGCCACCTTGCTTGAAGTCCCCTCTGCCCACCCAGTTGCCCATCTCCACTCACTCATCCCGGTATGGGTGAATGTTTCTTTAACTCCTTGGTTGTCATAGTTCCATGCAGTTTGATTTTCTGGCACTTCTGGTTGTTTATTGTTTTTTAAATGGTTGTTATCCTTCTTTTGATTGTGGGAGGAAGTGAAGCATTTCTCGCTACGCCTCCATCTATGCCGGAACTCTTACTGCATTTAATTTTGTAGGCTATGACCTCTCCTTCATTTCTTTCACTTAAAGGAGCACATAAAGTAACTATTAAAAGTTATTCATAAACTAATGAGACTTTAATCATATATGACTCTTAGAGGCTATTTGCTCTTGGTAATGCTCAGCATTAAAGGACTGGAAAGAGAATAGGAGATTCTTTTTATCTTAGTATTGACAAAAATAAACATAATTACACTGGATAAGTCATTTATCTCTTCTGGATCAGTTTACTCAACTATCAAGGCAGGAAGTTGAGAGGTCTTCAAGTGCCTCCTTTCAACACCTTCCCTGAGAATATACTTATTAGACACAGCAATTGACAGGTACAATTTTTATAGTTTCTTACAAGGATCAGAGAACTACTACATGAGTTACTGGTACAGAAAGAAAGAGTGTATGCACTGGAATGAACAATTTTGAAATTGAATCCTGCTCTATCACTTACTACCTCTATGTATTATTTTAAAATGTCCATTTGTTTTTTTTTTAATCCGGTATTGTATTGTTGTCATGGTAAAGATTAAGTGAGAAAACATATTTAAAGTATTTCCCACAGTGTTTATAATATAATAATACATTAGTATTAAAACATTTGTTATACATCCCCTTTCCATACTCTTTTCATGTTGAGAAATTTCTACAAAGATTACTTACTCAAGAAGATTATTCTTCTCTCAACTTATTTTAGGTTGACACACAGTGACATAGCAACAGTTCCCAAGGTATGCCACAGTGACAGATTCAGTGTCATGAACTTTATATGTAGTCCTATACTAATAGCTTCTCAACTGCCAGATGCAAAGTGCCAAGCCCAAAATTATGGAGGAAGCTGATGAATAAGTCCACAAATACTGACATGAGCTGGGTACTTGTTTATGAGTGTAAGTTCTCAGTTTTTGCCAAGTTAGTTGCAATGACCATTTAGAATAACTTCTTGCTTTCTCTGAGTAGCAGGTATTCTGTCAAATCTGTAGAATTTTGTAAAAAAAAAAATATATATATATATATATATATATATATATATATATATATATATATATATGATGCAATGCAATCAACTGGGAAGACACTATATTGCCAACTCTTATATATCTGGCTTTCATTTTTTAGTTGCTTCTTTATACAGATATTTTTAATTTGAACAAACATATTTTGGTACTTTTAAATAAGATTTTAAACTCAAATATTCTTTCTTGCAATAACAATTGATTTTATTTCAGAACTCCTATGCCAGAAGATGGTTGGAAAAATTAAGTTTGAATAAGGAATAGAACTGATTATATAATCACATATGTTAGTCAGTAACCTTAAGGACAGAGGTAATTTGCCAAAAGTAGTTTGTATAACTTTTGTTCCCTTACCTGTGGAAGAAATGAGTAAAATCTTGAAAACATTTAGAATTTAGACAAATTTATTTTACCATAAATTCTCAATTAATAAATAATTGATAACCAATGGAAAGAACAAGAATGTAACCTCTACATGGCAGGATTTGCTTTATTTACTGGTGTATCTCACATGTCTAGAATATTGGCAATCACATAGTAGGCATTAAAAATATGTTAAGTAAATGAATAGTGCCTTGATAAACACTTAAACTCTTTGCTTATATTTTCTTACTGAGTCTGCTGGGTGTTTTTAGAATCTTGACCTTGCAATTTACTAAGAAAAACTGTTTAACCTCCTTGAACCTAGGAATTTCCTTTTCTGTAAAATGAGTTGTGGAGGTTAAATTAGGTAAAACTAATTATCATAGAGCCTGGCACACAGTGGATGGTCATTTAATGTTTGTGAATTTTATTTTATTAGCACTGTACCTGAATTTTAAAAAATTAGAGCCCTACAACTTGGAAATGTTATTTATAAAATATGAAAGTAAGACTTTCAATGACAGTTTTTTAAATATAACAATAGAAATAGCAACACTGCCTATGATTTATTACTTAAAGAACAAATAATCATCTTGATGCATGTAATATATTTTTGTTAAACCAATGCATAATTTAATCAACATCATATGCAACTTGGAAAAGTAAAACATTATTTTAATGCCATTTCTGTATTATTTTTACTGAGAAGACTGGAGCCCATCTACGTGGTACCTTGAAAGACCCAACAATTAATGTTGGAAGGAGCAGATCTTAATTTACAACATTCCATCCTTGGGGGAGCCTAGAACATTCACATTCTGATCCCTGTTTTCCCATGAGACCAAGCACTTCCCTTGCTCACCACAAAGCTACTAGCCAAAAACATCCCTAAAAGTTTCCCATGTTCTTAACTGATCTTAATCCAGCTGTACATATAGTTCTCTAGTGTCTCTGGAAGGTACCAAAGTCGCCATCTGTCTCGGATTCCATCCCGCAAAATCCGTGGTGACCGTGACTGAATGTGTGAATGGATCTCACACAGAGACACGCAAGGAAAAGGAAATCCGGGGCCACCCAACCCTTCCCTTATCGTGTGGGAGAGGGCCTCGAGAGTAGCTCAGCCAGGATTTTTATTAGTTGTTTCAGGACACATTTGCATCAGAATGGCCTTCATTAACTATGCACAAAACGCGGATTCAAACTAGGTGGTAGACAGATACAGAAAGGCGCATCAAAAGGGGTAGATATGCAGGCTGATTACTCAAGAAACGTAAATATTGTGGCAGGAAAGATCCCGGGCATTCTTTAGCATAAGCCCTTTGATCCGGGAGTGGTGGGGAGAGATTCAGCAAGGCAGTAAATCTTAAGAAATATTTTAGCCAAATTCCCCGTTAAAGAATTCTTTCTCCACGAACATGAATCTGCACTTGCCGACTTGGGCCATTTTCCACGCGGAGTCTTTTCTCAACGACGTGGGATCCCAGGGCTACGCTTTTTCATGTGTGAAAAAGAATCTCCTTTAGCCATCCTCACATAGCAGTTCTCTCCTTCAGGATATGGGATATGTGGTTATCAGCCTCCGTATAACAGTCCAAGAAAGGCACAAGTCTCCAGAGTCCATGTAATATCCAGGTGTAGCAAGACAGGATCTTGCAAGGAAGCCCTTGTAGCTCTGGAGTCATCTAGAGCAGAAATAATCACAGCAGTAGCATCTCCTTTCTTATTAGTCCAGGCTGCATGGGCTATAAACTATAGCCCTTTCTCACTATAAACTAAATAGGTGCTTTCTTACTTATCCCTTCCAAGCTGCATGGCAAAAATCCCTTACTACAGATCACATGCCTCCTCCCTTACTACTACTCCTTGCATGGCCAAGAGTGGAAATGACTGCCATGCTTAGTTTAAATCCTTACCCTGCTCCTCCTCTGAAACACCCTTTCTGACTGCTCCCACAATGGCCTACATCTGCCCGTTCTTTGTATCTTCTGCTTTTCTCTGGCTGCCATTGTTAGTCCATGCACCCCTAGCACATGATGCAGCGTGAACTGTCTCAAAGCTCTGGTGCAGGCACAGCAATTTCCTGGCTACATCACAGGTTAAAGTCATGCCCATCTCCCTGGCCTACAGGGCAGCAGACACAGCTATTTAGCATAACTATGAAACTAGCCAAGTTGTCATAGATATGCAAAAATCTGTCAGTCTTCCATTTCCCCCATTCCCCAAGCCATGACTGTGGAGGTTTTGGAGACTTTTCTGACCCTCACTCTACCCTGTTACACTATCATGAAATATTTAGTACCTGAAATGAGAGACAACAAAATTACTCTCTGGTGGGCACAACTTCTTGTGTGATTATTTAATACTGCCAAGACCTTGATTTAGATAACTGCAGATCTATCTCAGTTTTTCAGGCTTCTGTCTTCTAGTTCTTTTCTTCAGTTACTTCAGGTACTTTTTTTTTGGCAGAAATGTGGTCCTTCAAAGAGAGACTTGTTGGAGACAGTCCGGATTTTCTTCAAGTTTGTGCACAATTTAATGGAAGGTTTCTGGACAGGAGAACAAGCTGGTGTTTGTTTAGCAAAAGTTCAGTATGTCTTCAATTGAGGTTCCTTTCATTAAAACAAAACATAACTAAAAAGAATAATACTCTCATTAACATATTTCCTAGCACGTGTGAGATAAAGTTGTCACCATACCTCAGGTCCTGATTTACACCAAGCACATTTTTCTTTATAAATTTGCTGAGCCAAGAGAGGTTTTTGATGAGAAATGAATACATTTAACCAATGCCAATCTTCACTATATTTAGTCACTGATATTGAAAATTATGCCTAATCATGCATGATGGAACCAATTTTGAAATTTTAGCTACTAGAAAATCCATACCACATTTAAATACTGTAATATTCATAATGCATGTGTAGCTGTCAGAAGATCTTATTTACAGTCACCTTCTTTTAAATTGATCACATTGCTGTACTGCAAGAGTTTTAAGACCTTTACCAAATTAGAGCCATACCCTGTACTTAGTGAATCACCATAATTACACCTCCCATAATAGCTTAGGTGAATGAGTTCAAGTTGTTGTAAACTATTGTTAAGTGGACAGGGTACTACTGATGACAAGACATTGATGAATTGGTATTGGAAATGCAAGTTACCCAAGGGCTACTTTTATCAAAATGCAGTATCATAACATCCACTAGGAAGAAAGTCATCAAAGAAGAAAGATGTCTATATAATTTTATGCTATCTAGGAAGATCAATTTTTTTCTAGAGAAAATACATTATCCTTATCATTTTAGGAGATGGTTAAAATAATGTTTTGTGTTTTTCTTTTTCTTGTTGTTTTTTCTAACGACTGAACTGGTGACACATTAAGGTACTACAAATAAATACTGGATTGGGTATAAAATAACAAAGTCTTCTATTTTTGAGAAAACTTAATATTTTAATGCTGTATAACCTTAGAAAATATCTAATATCTTCTTTTGAAAAAACTTTCAAACGTACCAGTAGTGGAGATGGTAGTACAATGATTCTCCATATAAGCACACAGCTTTTATTATTATTAAGATTTTACAATGTTTGTCTCATCTGTCCCTTTCTCCTTCTCTCCAACTCTCTTTGTTGAATTAGTTTAAATTATTTTGCGGGGGGGCGGCGGGGAGATGGCGGCGGAGTAGGAGGGAGTGGGATCGGCTTCCTCCAGCCCACTGGTGGGATATCTGGCTGATTTTCTGAGGAGCGGAGAGATCGCCCAGATTTATTTCAGGAAGAGTGGCGACCAGGATTGCGCATAAAACTGAAAGATCAGCCGGTAGGGAGTCTG
>PVJI01027650.1:0-17317 GCA_004026765.1 Micronycteris hirsuta
GTTCTTAATTTAAGAGGGGTTAATGTTACCCTGTCTTTGCAGTCACTCTTTCTCTCTAAGTTTTCTCTTCCCTATGGAGGCATTATTCTAAATAGGCTTGGAAGATGAAGCTTAGGGAGTTTTACCTTCCACGGAGCCAGAAATGCCCGTTTTGGGGAACCCCACTACCCACCGGCACTGGAGAAAAGGCTGTGGCGGCGGCGGAATCCGTGCAGGAGCAGCGGAGGGGCCTGGCTCTGTTGGAAACCAACAAGGGGAGGTCGTGTAAGTGAACGACCTGAGATAGAAGTGACCCCCTTACGGGGGTTCAAGAAGAAGAGATCCTTCCAGTGAGCTCAGCAGAGTTGCTGTTAGTGCATATGGTCCTCAGATACCAGTTTTATTGAGAAAGGAGAGTAGGGTAATGGGGGAAAGTAAAGTGGGCCTGCATTATATCATACAGATTTCACTGCAAAATCGTATGGTTGTTAAAGAAATCCCTGGAGAGCCACTACCCTGGTCTGGTAGAGAAATAGTCATTTACTAAGCTGGTGATGAAGCCCAGCAGGCAAACTGAGGTGGAGGGCAGGTGGAGGGCGGACAGATACATACAACAGTCCCCTGACATTTAGTGAGCCACAGTCCGCAACCTCTAGACCGCAGCGCCTCTTCCTCACGTGGCCGACACGGAATTTCAGCGTGGCACACCCTCTGCCCGGCAGTGGAATCCGTCCTCTGGCCCTGACACTGCGAAAGCTGCCCAGCGCTGAGCAGGAGGGAGCATTAGATGGGGGACTCTAGGGGAAGCGGGGGGAGGTTTTTCCAAAGAATTTTAAGTGGTAGTATTATATTGTATTTTAAATTATTATTTCCTGGAAGTCTAAAAATTCATGAAGAGTTGGAGAATCAAAAGCTTTTTAAGACTGAGCTGTTTTCCTCCAGCAAGTATGCAGACGTGGCCTGCCTTTCTGGTCCCATCGGGCAAGCAGCTGCCATGCTGACCACGTGGCCTGCCATCAGCACTCCCGCAGATGAAGGCCTTGGCATCCTTTCAGGAACTCTCCTCGGGCTTCCTGCTGTCCCAAATGGTTTCTCCTGTCCTCACATCCTTGTAGCTCCCGTGACCTCTGCGTCTGGGCAGGAAGTGATGGGGGAGGAGCACGACCAGACATCTACTCTCAGATTATTCCAGGATCATGGCATCGGTGTGCCAAGGAACCAGCGTTCCCATTGTCACCAAACACTCCTCCAGACATGCTGAAGTCCTTTTCACTCAAAGCCAAGACGTGCTTTGACGGGTGAAGCGCCGGCCGCACAGCGCAGCCCCTTAGGGAAGAGTGTGTGGGCTGAAAACCGTGCCCTCCTCGTTCCCCGCGCCTCACCACAGTCTTCCTTCTTTTCCACCGGGCAGGAGATCCAGGCCACCTGGTACGAGAAACTGCACGAGTGGGAGGATGCCCTCGTAGCCTATGACAAGAAAATGGACACCAACAAGGACGACCCAGAGCTGATGCTGGGTCGCATGCGCTGCCTCGAGGCCTTGGGAGAATGGTGAGCTGCAGCAGGCTGGTGGCCGAGCGGCTGTTAGAGACGTCCTGCCTTTGGCCTTGGGATTCAAAAGGCTTCCCCCAGACAGAGTTCTCTCCTAAGACTCTCATTTCTGTTTGACTTGGTTTTTTCCCAGGAATCATCTATCACTTTGGTGTTTTTCTCTCTGTGTTCTGCCTCTGCTAAATAGAAAGGGTCTTTAAAGATAAAAATTAAACTTTCTCATGCTCTGGAATGGGACAGGTTTGGGTTCCGCTCTGGGAACTGCACCTGCTCCTCTTATCTGGCCTCCTGACCTTGATTTGCTGGTGAAGACCTCCTAGTCTTTTTTTTTTTTTAATTCGCACTTGCCAGCGAGTTTAGGAAAGAACAAATGACTGCTGTCTTCAGGCGCTTCAGCTTTCTTGAAGGCGTGCTCTGTGCCCGGCCCTGGGCCAGGCTCTAGGTGTGGAAAGGACAGAAAGCAGCTCCTCTGCCGGGAGCTGGGCGAGAGGAGCACAGGATGGAGTCACTAAAGCCGGAGCGGACGGCGGCCACAGTGTGAGCGCATGGCTTTGGAAGCCAAAGGAGGGAGCGGGCTGACCCTGCAGTTCTCCCTGAGGGAGGGGCCCAGGTTGGGGGCAGGCGAAGGAGAGTGGAGGGAGGAGGAGGAGTATTCCAGGTACAAGCAGCAGAGATGCTTGAGAACAGTTGGCTGCGTCTTCGTTTGGGGAGTTTAGGAGGGATGGTGAAGAAAAAATGGCTTCCATTCTGTTTTCAGCATCAAGTGCAGTTTTTCTAAGTAGTTAAAACAAGAGGCCATACTACAGTCATTCATTTAACTACGGTTTTAAGTAGTTACAAAGCGATACACCCTTCCCATGAGTAGAGTAACTGACTTTCTGTTGGACATGGATGCCCCATTCATCCGTTCAGCCAGCGATTATTGAGCACTTACTCACTGCCAGTGTCTGACAGGCCCTGAGGACGCGTACATGACCGAGACGGATGCAGCCCCTGCCTTCCCCAAGCATACGGAGCAGACGACCAGGCTGCTGTAATACAGAGGAATACAGTTACACAGGGAAGCCCAGGGAGCTGTGGGAAATAAGGGCCCCAATCCAGGCTCCGAAGGCTCTGAAAGGCTTCCAGTAGGGAGTGATACCTAACTTGGACCTGTACAGTGATGAGGAGCAGTATGTTCAGAGTTCTGAAAGTTCAGCATGGCTGGAGGGTCGGGATGATGTACAAAAGAAGGAAAAGGGGAGGCAGGAGACGCAGGCAGGGGCCGTAGCATGTGGGGCTAATAGACCAGGTTAGGAGTTTGGACTTCAACCTAATGGCTATGGGGCAGCCATCCAAGTATTTGGAGAGCCATGATTGACGGGTTTATTTTATAAAAAGAACCTTTAGGAGCATGCTTGAGAGTGGGTTGAAGGAATGCCAAAGAGGAGATGGCAAGACCAGTTCAGAGGCCATCCGAGGGGAGAGGGGATGGTGGCAGAGAGAGAAGGCTGAGGGCAGCGGGGATGGAGAGCGCTGGGTCCAGAGA
Organism: Micronycteris hirsuta; assembly: GCA_004026765.1. Taxonomy (NCBI): domain Eukaryota; kingdom Metazoa; phylum Chordata; class Mammalia; order Chiroptera; family Phyllostomidae; genus Micronycteris; species Micronycteris hirsuta. The sequence continues at coordinate 3,059 of PVJI01027650.1, forward strand.
TGTTTAGGAGGTGGCATCGACGGGCTTTGGAGACTTAGGAGATCTGGAAGTGCGGGGAGAGAAAGACATCGCAGTCTGAGCCTCCAGAATGAAGGTGAGGCTGGGGCGTCCAGAGCTCCTCAGAGGCCTGATGAACCCAAAGTCTGAGGATCCCCGAACCAGGCCTCCACGGAGTCGTCTGGGGTAGATGGAGTTCTCTGGGCCTGCGCTGAGGCATTTGAACCTGCATGGGGAACTTCTCTGTCCCTGCAGGCTCTCCCGCCCTCCCTTCCTTCCTTCCTTCCCTTCCTTCTTTCCTTCCTTCCCTTCCTTCTTTCCTTCCGTCCTTCTTTTGTTTATGTGTTTTTAGGGAATATCAGAAGCATTCCTTTTTTTTTTAATTTTTTTTATTTTTAATCCTTACCCAAAGATATTTTTTATTACTGATTTTAAAGAGAGGAAGGGAGCGAGAAGAGAGAAACATCAGTTGGTTGCCTCCTGTGTGTGCCCCAACTAAGGACCAAGCCTGTGACCTTTTGGTGTACAGGACGATGCTCTAACCAGCTGAGAGCCACTCGGCCAGGGCTGGAGGCTTTTTTCTTCATCTACATTTTTTATTCATTTTTCAAAAGCATTATTATTTGAAAAGGTAATATGCACATAGCACAAAATTCAGGAGTACAAAACAGCAACAGACCTGTGAAAACCAAGTGTTGTCCTTGTCCCTCAGCCACTCAGACTTCCTGGCACAGAGACCAGGGCCTTGTGCAGACTCCCAGGGAAGGCGCATGCGTGCACGCGCACCTACGGCATGACGGTGTGCTCAGCACACTACTCTGCACCCGTCTTTCATTTAGCAGCTCTGGACCGCTGTTTCAGATCAGTGCCAAAGGTGCTGCCTCGTCTTTTTAATGACTGCATAATATTCCATTGCAGCAGTAAACCCCAGTCTCTTTAATACAGGCAAAGTTTGATTTGTTTAAAAATTTTATGCCTCAGAAAGTTTAAAAAATATTATTGAGAAACCAAAGTAAGACTTCTAAAAAGAATGGTCTCTCACTACACCTAATTACAGATTTTATTTATTTATTTATTTTTTTTTGGTAAATGATTGCTATTTTTATTTCTTAATATAAAGTTGTGTTTCCCAAATAAAAGATGTTGTAATGTAGTGCATGAAAACTTAATGTCGATGAATTTAGCCTTAGGCATTGGGTCACATATATATACAGGTAATCTAAAGTTATTTGAAATTGGTTATTTGGATTGCTTAGCCATTATTAGGGAGATTCATGTGTTACTATTTATTTTCATAATTAGCATTCCATATTCACTTACCTCAGTAAATTAAGGAAGCGTATTCTATCAAATCTGCTCCATCAGTTTGTGCAAAAGCTGGATTTTTTATGTCCAACAGGTATCTAAACTATATTGCCCAGTACAGTGGCCACTAGCCAGATGTAGCTCCTTTAAATTAAATAAAATTAAATGTCCAGTCACACTAGCCACATTCCAAGTGCTCAGTAGCCAGGGCTGCTAGTGGCTGCCGCGTTGAACAGGGCAGGCACTGGGCATGTCCGTCACTGCAGAATCTCCTACTGAAAAGTACATTAGCAAGAACTAGCCACCTTCCTTCAAAAACACTTCTCTTTAACTTTCAAATTGTTTATCAAACAACCATATGTTGTTAAGAGGGAGATTTAAAAAAACATGTAAACATTCTTAAAATTCAACTATAATCAGTTCCTCAAATGACCTGGGGTGAACGTCACGGCCTCATCAAAGTCTCGGGCTGTGACCTCAGCTCACTTCTTCAGCCCACTTCTCAGGGCCTCTGCCTCGTAACCGGCGCTCCGGCCAGACTGTTTGCTCTTCTCCGAACCTCACAGAATTTTTTCTTTTCTCTGCATTCATCCATTCGGTTTCCTGAATTGCCCACCTTTTCTTCTGCTCCTTTGTCTTATTTTTTAAATCCTCCCCGTATTTCAAGGTCTGCCTGCACTGCCTCTCCCTCATTTGAAACCTTTCCTGATCCCTTCCCCTGCCTGCCTTTTCAGAATTAAAGACAACTACTTTCCTTAGATGGGTTAAGTAGGGACAGTTTGGATGTATTAGAAGAGGCTTCAGATGCAGTTCTGTCTAGCCTGCCTATGTGACCGTTGGGAAACTGAGTCATAGAAGTTGACACAGCTGTCCAGAGGTCTCCCGAGAGCACACGATCCAGGTCTCCTGACGCTGCACTACTTGGTCCCATTTACCTCTGATCTCTTGGGTTTGTTCCAGCTTTATAATTACCTATAAAGTATAAGTGGCCAATGATGGCCGAGGGATTTAAGAATGCAGCAGACTTAAAGATTTTAAAAAGAGATGAAAGAAGCAAAAGTCTTTTCCTGATTATATGTAGGCTTCTTATGTGGTTTATTCAGTCAGTTCTATTCAGAGCACAATTTCTCAGTTGCTGTTGCTTTGAGTATATGTCCTGAAGATGCCTGAGGCAGGTGTTCACCAGAGGTGGCATCAGGAATGATCTAGGGCTACCACTGAGCTAAGATCCTCCCCTATCCCCATACTTGTCTACCTCCAGGAAGCTGACTGCAAGAGTCGGCCCCCAGCCTCATAATGCACACAGCCACACCTGCAGCCAAAGTGAACCTAGGCGAACTCCCGCCCCACACTTCCTTGTATGGCCTCTGGGTCCTTGAGAACAGATTATTTGGGCGTCAGCCAACCACTTCGGTGTTCCAAATGGAAGAACACTTGCTAAGCTTTTTGCTGCGGCCCTAGGTGGGAAAGTCCAAGTCCTGGGGGGTGGAGCTCTTCCCTGGTCTTCCCTGGTGTGCAGTGAGAGGGCTTTGCCCCACACAGTCTCATGTTTATCTGTTTGATTTTGTTCTCCCCTCTCTGCCTTTGAGAGTTAGGACTCAGTGTATTCTGCATTCTTATTTGTAGCAAATGTTTGCTTGGTTCCTCCAAAAGAGGAACCCCACCTCCCTGGGCAGAGTTCTGACAGCTGTTGACACGGCTGCAGCTTGAAGGCGCTGCCTGTCTTCACCGTCAGGACCGCCCTTCCAGGATGCTGCCCCGGCACTGCTCCTGCCTTGCCTCTCAGGGTAATGGTTCTTGGTGCTTCCCACTAAGCTTGCTCCCTGCCTCTGAATGAAAAGCAAAGCTAAATCCTTACACCCGTAGCACAGAAAGGGGTGGTCCTGGCAAAGGACTAGAAGGATGCTGAATTGCTTGTGGCAATAAACTATAAAAATTTAAGTTCTCAGCCCTGGCTGGTATAGCTCAGTGGATTGAGTGCGGGCTGAGAATCAAAGGGTCCCAGTTCAATTCCCAGTCAGGGCACATGCCTGGGTTGCAGGCCAGGTTCCCAGTGAGGGCCATGTGAGAGGCAACCACACACTGCTGTTTCTCTCCCTCTTTCTCTCTCCCTTCCCCTCTCTCTCAAAATAAATAAATAAAATCTTTTTGAGTTCTCCTTTCCCTTCTTCTTCCCTCAGGGTGCATACCTTTTTCCAACGGCCTTTCTTTTGCCTCTGTAACTTGTTTCCTGAGCCCACACAGCCCAGATGGCTCACTTTTTCTACCTCTGTGACTGTCTAAATAAACTTTCACTTGTATTTGGGGGGAAAAATTGAATTCTAGGGTTGAAAGAACCATTTGGAAACCATGTAGCTTTCTTTTCTACCTCCAGGCCAGACCCCAACAAAGATACGCTGCCCAGAGGGCTATCCCTGTGCCCCGAGCCAGTGGTTCTCACACTGGCCCCTGTGCCACTTCGCCCAGAAGCTTGTTGGAAATGTACATCCTCAGGCCCCCGTGCAGACCTCCTGGATCAGGAACTCAGGACAGGGCACCGAGCAGGCGGTTGAAGGAGCCCTACGGGGGCTCCGACACACATGAGGACTGGAGCGCGGCTGCTCCAAGAGGAGCCCCAGCAGGACCTAGCAGTAGTGAAGGCTTCTGGGCACACCCTGCTTCTGTCACTAGCTGCTTCAGTGAGTGGGTGGGGCAGGGGGCTGCCTACTTCCTTTTCCTTTTTGATCTTGGCTCTGTATTGAGTTCAAATGCTTGGGTCCCTGCTTCTCTTGATCATGTGCCAGAGAGATGTGAAGTTAGTGACTGCCGTGCCCCGATTCTGGATAATGGGCCTGAACCGTTCTCCTAGATGTAGTCACCAGTCAGCATGTTTATCCCTACCCAAGACCCGTGCCACCTTATGATGTAGTGCACCCCATGGCCCGTGACGCTTCTGAGTTGGGCCACTTGGGACTTGCCTTCACTCCCAATGCCAAATTAAAACACCCTGCAGCATCTCTTTCAGAAGGCAGGGAAGACGGAGGAGTCTCCGAGCCGAGTCGTGAAGCTCACTTGAAAGCACGGCTTGTTTCTGCTCAGGAGCAGTTTTATTTCCTTCCATTCAGAAGTGCACATGGGAGGCAGCTGTTGCCACCGCCGCGAGAACCTCTCTGTTCTCGAGAGGGCGTCCACTCTCCTTAAGTGCTGGAGCCTGCTGAGCGTCACTCATAACCTCACTCTCTCATGGTCCACAGCCACACTCGTGGTCATTGTGCAAAATGAGAACAAGCAGGGTCTGGATTTCTGGTAGAGGTGACCATCGAAGAGCGTCTTCCTTCTGTGCAGACTGACTGCATCTCAGCCTGTGACCATTTGTGTGACACTTTTAAGAGCCAGTTCTCCCTATAGCTTTGAGCCCAAAACGAATGTCCAGATGTGTCTCCCTTCAGATTGCTTTCTCTGCAGGCCTGCCAAAGGGACAGCGCTGGGATTCGTTGGCATGCGAGGGGGGTCATTTAATAGTTACGAAGGGGGCCAGATGTTGAAGACATTTCACATCACATCGAGTGAGACATAGTCCCTATCTTTGATAAACTCACTCTCAGACAAATTATGAGTACTGGGCCACAGGAACAGCAAACTGCCAATCACTTCTCTATCGGGGGCCCCAGGCGGAAGTGCTTTTTCGTTAAAGGCTCCTGGTTCAAGGCAAGCCGCTATCATCCAGTTCCTCTGTGGCCCCCAGCTAACCCAAGAGGGCCAGGGAGCAACAGGTTATAGGGGTGATTTCAGTGAACTCAACTGTATGATTCTTTCCGTTCAGGGGCCAGCTGCACCAGCAATGCTGTGAAAAGTGGACCCTCGTCAATGATGAGACCCAAGCCAAGATGGCCCGGATGGCTGCTGCCGCTGCCTGGGGTTTAGGTAAGGCTTCCTCCCCAGTCAGCATGGGCAGGGTGAGGCTGGGTGCTCACGTCCGAAAGTAAGGTGCTATGACTGCAGGCAGGATGTCAGGTCTGCTGAAGTGTCCAACGGTCTGTATTCACTCCCGTCTCTTCCATCTGTTTCTACCTGAGGATTTTGACTAACTTGTTAGATGTAGGTGAAAACTGCTTTTCACCAGGAAGCCAAGGAACATAGTGAGTGAGTATTGCAATTAAGATATATAGTGAAGTGTGTTTGGGGTTCTTGTCTGAACCACGTTACTGGTTTATTTTCTCTCTCGTGAATGAAATCTCGAGGTAGGAATTCCCAGACTAGTATTCTGACTCGACTGTCATTAGCCTTTTTCTGTATTTCTGCCTTGCATGGGGACTCTCTGTTCAAGTCTACCTCATGACCCAGTATGGTTGCTGGAGCTCCACTCATCATGTCTTTAGCCCAAGCAAGAATAGAGAAGATAACTGTCTACTTTCATTTCTTACCTTTCCCAACATACATAAAGCTGAGTAAAATAATATAATGAACCTCCATACGCTCTTCACCATCTCTTTCAATTATAAACATTTTGACAATTTTGTTTTGTCTCTTCTTGCCTTGCTGCCCAGCACTCGCCCACCTTACCCTCTCTCCCCAAGTCTTTTAAAGCAAAGGTTCCCTTTTAATCCTCCCAGACTGCGGGTTTCTGACAGCGGGCCCCAGCGTCTGTTCCAGCGATGTTCTTAGTAAGAGGGGAAGGGGTCCATGGGATGTCTCAGGAGAAAGGCTTCAGCCATTGAGTCCAGAGGAAGGTTACATAACCTTCTGCCTACACTCTATCCCTCCTGAGTCACAGAGCTTATATCCTTTCCTTTCACAAGCTCTGGGCTGGATCCAAAACATTTTTCAAAAATAAATTGCTTCCTGAGAAGTCATTGTTTGCTATTTTGCTTTTGCCCAGAGGCATTGAGAGGATGAGCTGCTGGACTGGCGTGAACGGAAGGAAAATGCCTTATAAAATCGGCAGCCCTGCAGGTTGCTGCTAGTGAAGCTGATATCTTTTCTGCATATGGTCTCGGAAATCCTGGCATTCGATACCCGCTCATCCCACCTGGGGAAGCCGCTCCATCTGCATTCCCAGCTGCAGCCATTCTCCCAGTCAGCCGTGACTCAGGGACTACTGTGCCATGACCTAGCCCATCCTTCTGTTATAACAGAGCCTCTTAAAATATTTAGCTCCTCCTTTCTGAGACAAAGGTGCTGCCAGAGTGAAATGGGCAAACTATTTGTCTGATCCTGTCCCGTGTCTGGGTAATGGCCATTTTCCGTTGTTAAGGGGAAAATATGATTTCCAGTATACCATTGAACTCTTGAGATGCTTCACTAGTAAGGAAGAAACCCATTCTGTCTCACCCAGAGAAACCTGAGAGAGTCCTCCAGGTTAACAAGGTCCTGCATCAAACCCCCTTGACACGCCTCCTGCCGTTTCTCCCATCTTTGACGGAGCTCCCTGGGACAGCAGTGGAGGCCTGTGTTTGGGACACAGATGTGACCTTGTGTGTGACACTGGCTTGCTCGGCCCCGCAGAGAATGGGGGTCTCTGAGATGCAGGGTTTTGGTCTGTCGGGCTCAGGTTTGTCTTGTTTGAGCCCCAAGCTAAGTGTGGTAACAATGACAAGGCCTGCTGAGATGCTGCCTTTAGCCCAGCAGGTTGACCGCCCTAGTGCCTCTCTCTCTGTCTCTGCAGGTCAGTGGGACAGCATGGAGGAGTACACCTGTATGATCCCTCGGGACACCCACGATGGGGCATTTTACCGAGCAGTGCTGGCACTGCACCAGGACCTCTTCTCCCTGGCACAGCAGGTAAAGACCACACGTGCCCAGACCACCTAGCAAAGAGGAGGTAACCGTGCAGACGGGCCGTTGTACGGCAGCTCCGGGGCTTGGCTCCGTGAACTCATCAGGGCGGTTTTGGAGCATAGCGCTCAGTGGGAAGACTGCCAGCGCCTTAGCTGGGGCCGCTTTCCTCTCTGAGAGGGACACGTGTTCTGGAAGTGACTGTTCAGATTGCTTGTACAGTTAGCCTCTTGGGCCACCGTGGCGTCCTTGTCACCGCCTTGCCTTAGCGTTCCAGGTAGTAGAGAGAGAAAGTCCGTTTTATCAGGTGCCCTCCCCTGCAGCAGAGGTCAGCCACGGGTTTCTTCTGGCTCTTCAGGTGTGTCACACGTTGATGACCTTGCAGGGAAGCCGGTGCTTTATTTGGAAACGCCGTGCTGACTTGCCAGGTGAAATAATGAAGTAATCACGTCCACCCCGTCAGCACCAGGCTGTCATGAATGGGGTGCTTGGGTAAATGACCTGAGCACTTAAGGGATGGGAACACGGTAATTAACCTTAAACGTTCAAACAAGGAAGAGCTCGGTGTGATGGGATTTTAACGGTGAGGCACAGAGGGCTGCAGCTGCGGTCCCAGTGCCACCCCTGGGCCCTGCTGGGCACAACAAGAGCTGAGTCCTGGGCCGTCCGCGGCACCGGCCCAGGAGCTCCCGTTCTCACACGGGAAGGACCGGGCACTCCTCTGCCGGCATCAGAGGCACCATCCCGTGCGGACGAGGTGCTGTCAAGTCAGAGATGACGCCCCGGAGGCGTTGCTTACGCTCCATTTTCACAGACATGCCCAGCCAGGACAGGTTGACAGCAGTAGGTCCCCAAGTCATCCTCCTGAGCTGCAAGAACGCGGTGGTTCTAAGCTCACCTCTCCCATCCCCTGTCACCCAAGACTTTGAGGGTTATCATACGTGAGGCTTTTGGCTGCCATACTTTTCTGCCTTTTCCAAGAAATCATAGTATGCTTCTTTAGCCCCTCAGATCTGGGAAGAGGTTCCTTCCCTTCTTTGGTGAATTTTTCTCTTCGTCATTGGAATTGAAGTGAGACAGGTAACGGCACAGCTCATTGAGAAGCCTGACAGTAACAGTACTGCCCTCAGCTCAGTTCCGGGGGTCTCCTGTTTCTCTCCTAGTGCATCGACAAAGCCAGGGACCTGCTGGATGCCGAGCTGACTGCTATGGCAGGAGAGAGCTACAGCCGGGCGTATGGGGTGAGTACCAGATACTCCGCAGTTGTCCTTTCAGAGGCTGTTTCGGCGGTCTTTCCAGGTGGGCGCCCGGGGGCTTGCAGGCTGCTGGGCACATGCCCGCGTGTTCTCGGCGGGTAGCCCGCGCCAGAGGAAGTGACTGAGGTGAGTCTGGCTTCTGGATGGTTCACACACGTCAAGTTAGAATGTGATTTGTGTTGCCAGGCCATGGTTTCTTGCCACATGCTGTCCGAGCTGGAGGAGGTGATCCAGTACAAACTCGTCCCTGAGCGGCGCGAGATCATCCGCCAGATCTGGTGGGAAAGGCTGCAGGTGAGCCTGGTGGGGGCCCCGTAGCAGCCACCTCCCTCTCCTGTGTCACTCGGCACATGCTTCCTGCCCCCTCGCAGGCCAGTCTGCTTCAAAGCAAAATGCCCAAGGCAGGGGTGTCCGACCTGCGGCACGGGCCGCGTGCGGCTCGGGACGGCTGTGAATGCGGCCCAGCATAGAATCGTAAATTTACCTAAAACGTTATGAGACTTCTTTTGTGATTACATGTCGCAGTGTATTTAATGTGTGGCCCAAGACAACTCTTCTTTGCAGAGACGCCAGAAGGTTGGGCACCCCTGCTCCAAGGCTTTTCAGCTGAACCTTTACCCGTGAGGGTGACCAATTTTCCAGTCTCCTTTATCCTTCTCTAGGAATAAAAACATGTCTTTGATAAGTGACACAGCCAGCCAGTTGAGAGTCTCAACCTCAAAATCAGTGGCTCTCGATTTTAGCTTCACAATAGCATGACCTGGAGAGCATTTAAAAATTCAGATACCCAGGCCACTTCCCAGACCAAATCCATCAGAACTCCTGGGGACAGACCAGCATCAGTAGCTTTTTAGCCTCCCCAGGTGATTCCATACACTGACAGCCCTGAGTACCTCGGCTCGAAAGCCAGTCACTGGCCACCTGCGTCCGGCTCTTTCGGTGGGATTGCCTGGTGTTCTCGCTGACCACGGCCTGCCACGTACAGTTCCTCGGGTCATGGTCATCCCATGATCTCTATTCTGACGTTTTTCCACTGAAGTTTCCCATCCTAGAGAAACTTTCCCAAATCTCCCATCAGTGTCATTGTACATTCTGATCATTTTCGCACGAGGAGCTGTCGAGTCCAGATCTCGGAGTCAGCGGTCTTAAGTGTTCTTGGGAAGGACACTTCTCCTTCCCAAGTGGGCAGGGGGGAAGTTCATCAGCAAGAGAAAGCACTTACCACTTCCGAAGCCACTTGTCCCCTTCCTTGTCATAAGCAACCTTCTCAATTTTAAACTGCTTCCTCTTGGCTCAGTCCACACCTCATTCCAAATTCTGTCTTCAGACCAGTCAGGGTTTGTGCTTCCAGGCCTTTCAGTGGGCCCGTTGGGTCCCGGCCACGTTCCTGTCTCAGCGGCTCAGGGCACATTCCACTGGAGAGGAAAGCGCAGCGGGCAGACGATCAGCACTGAGTATAGTAATCGTTTACGCTCTGCAGCGAGCACATGCAGTTCCCGCCCATGTTTTATTAGCAATTATGAAATACCCACTGAATGTTTTGATGGAAAATTGTCTGCTGGACACCAGAGCAAACATTGCCCACTTGACTTGTACACACCCTGTTTTTTTAAGTACCTGTAATGGTGAACAGTTTCCAGACCAGGGATCTGATGAATCTTCTGCCATTGTAACAAGTGGAATGTAATCCAATGAGAGACTTGGAAGGAGAGTGGTCCAGAGTCTTGGGGAGGGGAGACCCATGTCCGACTTTACTACGTCCAAGACACTGTCATCATTTCAAGCCTTCATGGCTTGCCTGTCTCCAGATGAGATGTTTTTCTTGCCTGACAGAGGCCACATTATTTCAGCATCTGGGAGAAACTAGCAGATGGTGGGGAGTCATCAAAACACTTAGTACAATTTATTCTTTTTTTTCTAACTTTCCAACTCACTGTTTCACACTTAATGGGATGGAAAGATATAGTCCAAGGCCTGAAAATAAAGCATTAAGTTTGTGGGAGGAACTGGCTCTCATGGATGGCTCACTGTCAAGACACTCACCGGACTGCCAGGCGGGAAGACTGCCACTCTATGGACAAGTCGTCTGGACTGAGGTCCCCAGCCAGTGTCTCCACGGGCGGGGTGAGAGGTCAGCCTCACTGGCATTGCGTCTCCTCTTGGGTTCCTTATTCAGGCTCAGTCTGTGTCCTGTCACGTTGAGCCTGCTGCCCTTGCTCCCAGACTCTCGGACCGACATCCACAGAGGACAGCTTGTTTGGTGCCCTGGAGCCCCCCACCGAAGCCGTGACCCTCAGACCCGTCTCTCCTGACGGCGTGTCCGAGTCTCTACTCGCTAGTGAGGGTGGGAAAGGCGAGGCTCCCTTTCCGTTGGAAGTCTCTTATATAAAATTAGCCCCTTCGATGACGATTAAGTCACTCTTTTTTAATTAAGGCACTTCCCCTTCTCTGTGCAGTTTTTGATCTGAGACAAACAAATATGCAGAGGAAAGATTAAGTGGAAGCAAGGACAAAAGTCTTAGTGCAGGGTTAGGCGTTCATAACTTCAGAAATATAAGTGCCACCAACTTGTAAACATCATTTGAAATTTTAATTATTTAAACTTCTCTTACACTCAGTTTTTTGAATTTTGAATGGTGTATTTTAAATTGGATTTGTCAGTGATAGTCATCTTCAACCAGAGAAACGAAAGCAAAAAAAAAGTTAAAAATGCATTATTTTTAACTCAGAAAAGAAACGTGAATAATTTCATTCCTTTAACCCTCACTGTGGCCCTATGAAGTTGGTGCTGTTTTTGTCCCAGTTTACAGATCAGTCACAGAGAAGCTAACTAGCCTGTCCAAGGTCACATAGGTAGTAAGTGGCAGAGTCGGCATTCACGCTCCAGAGTCTGTGTTCTGCTGCTCCTCGAATGTTGAGAAGCCCCGCGTGGGAGTTTCAGTCACAGTGCCCTTCCCTCGAGAAAGCTGAGCTTATAAAAATGAGTCTCTTCTTTGTTTCATGGTGGTCTCCCTGTTGCTCGTGGGGGCTTAAGATGTAGCAGAGGCCCCATCTGATCCCCACTTGTGAATGTTCCAGGGCTGCCAGCGCATTGTGGAGGACTGGCAGAAAATCCTCATGGTGCGGTCCCTGGTGGTCAGCCCCCATGAGGACATGAGGACCTGGCTCAAGTACGCAAGCCTGTGCGGCAAGAGCGGCAGGCTGGTGAGTGCCCGCCCCACCGGGGTGGCGGGGGAGGCCGGGGAGGGAGCGCGCTTCCGGTCCGGTCCTGTCTCTACCCTGACCCTCTTGTTTTGAAGGCTCTCGCTCATAAAACCTTAGTGTTGCTCCTGGGAGTTGATCCGTCTCGGCAACTTGACCATCCTCTGCCAACAGGACACCCTCAGGTGACCTACGCCTACATGAAAAACATGTGGAAGAGTGCTCGCAAGGTCTGTATCTCATGCTTTCACAGCGGGCCGAGTTCTGCCTCTTACTGCCTCCTCAGGGCCCGACGGCATCCAAACCGTCGTGGGGGGGGGGGGGTTTGCTCCCGTTAGGAAGCTGTTTGCCCTGGTTTCCAACATGGAATCGTATTTAGGGAGATGCACATCTACCATTGATCGAACCTGTGAGTGTAGTCATGGTACATTAGCAGCCAGAATGTGCTGCTGCATAGGAGCAGCCCAGTTCCTGCCCCCAGAGGAGACGGGCTGGTCAGCACGCTTGTGAGAACACTGCCTGGAGCTTCCACGAGACCTGTGTGTTTCTCAGACTTCTCGTCTCTTTTCCGATCATCGATCTGGGTGGGATTCAAAAAGCAACAACCCCCAGACTGGAATGCCGAAACCAGTGGAGAAAGCCGTCTCGCAGCCCGTGTAGAATTCCTCTTTATTTACAGGCGGTCCTTGGGAAGGAGATGTGGCTCCTCAGGGCGGGGGTTTTAGTTTTATTAAGCAGTCTTCTGGATGCTGAGGATAACTGTCAGAAAGTGCACCCTGGAGGCAAAATGAGCACCTGCTTTGCCTCCTGCATCCTTCTCCTTACCGGACAGAGAAGGGAGTCCCCACAGCGGGCCAGTGGTGACAACGGAATGCGAGGCAGCCCCAGGGGCTGCGGCTATGGAGAGAGGTGATAAAACCATAGTTGTGTCTCTGCCGAAGGCTCCTCCTTGGCCTGGGTCTAGAAATTGACTCCTGCGAGTGGTCCCCGCACCCAGGCACTGTGTCTTCAGGGTTTACTTCGGTAGCAGTGGCCCAAGTTCGCTTCTCCAAGTGTGCAGTTGGGGTGGTTTTGTTTTGGTTTGTGGTTTTTTAGTTTCTGTAAGCCTTCCAAGCCAAAGCATTTCTGATTCAAAGCCCGACCTTCCTCCAGGCAAACGAGAAGAACAGAAGGTGCTGGGTCTGAGTGTGGTCTGGTTTCCTCCCTCCCTTCGCCTCCTCCGAGTCTTTGACTGCCTTGCCGGGGCAGGCAGAAAGAGCCCTTGGCTAACAGCTCCGCCAGGGAGTGGCTTCTCTAACTGACCGCAGATTAAGGCCTTTTTTTAGGAGTCCAAATTCTGGTGGGATGCATAAAACCACATGGATAAAAATTTAGAAACCTATTTGAAGTTAGGTGCCTGAACCTCAAGCCCAGAGCTAGCTAAGTCGCACCGTTGTAAGAGTTTAGGAGCTACCCGAAGAAGACTGACTCCTTTGTCATAATTGTGCAGGTGAACAAGTCACTTTACTTCCCTGAGCTTTACATCCTCCTCTGTAAATAAGGATTCTCTCCGCCTTACCTGAGGCAGGTGAAATGTTTGGGGGAGAGCAGACCCTGTTCCACAGGAAGGTGTAGGCAACAGGTATGTGTACGGTGTTTTCCCAAACAGAGCACTCACGGAGTTAGCGGCAGCCTGGCCCTTCCATGAAATTTCACTGAGCTTAGATCATCATCTTGCCCATAAACCAAACTGCCCAGGCAGTCAAAACCCAAGAATACTGTGCCCAGCTTGGAGGCTGGAGCAGAGAGATGCCTCTTCCTCCGAGTGACTGGTTCTGCATCTGTAAGGAAAAGGAAACATTTTTCCCCTCTCACTTCCTGGGAATGGAAAAAAGAAAGCATTTTTAATAGAACATTTTTAATTCCTTGAAAATCAATTATCTCCATGTTACAAAGCAGGGAAATATTAGATTCTCCGATGCCAGATAAAGTCCCTAAACTTAATACTGGGCTTCAAATCCTAACTAATACCTAGCCTCCCCAGTTTGGGCGATTTATTTTTTGTTCGGTGCCTTGGTGAGTCTCCCAGAGACTCTGTCTTGAGTTAAAGTGACTTGGCTCGTGCCCGTGAGCTCTGAAAGCTTCCAGCATCAGAGTTCCCAGTTCAGTTCTCACCTGCTCCATGTGTACACGATCCTGAACTCTCTCTCGCCCTTCTAGAGATTGATCGCCTCAGTACTGCCTCCCAGTTCTTTTTTCTTTTTAATCAGATTTCGGTCCGGTCAGTGTAGTTCTCATAGAAGAAAAACTAAAGGGGCATCCGTCGCTTCCCAGGTGTGGGATGCTAATGTAGTTCATTTTTCAAAGCAGTGGTGAGTAACAGAGCTCTGTGAAGGCACGTGTCGGGGGAGACGGGTGTCTCGTTAACTGTGGCAACACCTGTGTCTGCCCTGTCCTCGTGCGTGGATCAGCTGCCTGACAAATTGTTCGTCACATCATTCTGGCTCTAGGTTAGCCCTAGCTCTTCTTTTCTTTTTTAATTTTGCAGTCTCTTGAGTCAGCCCTCAAGTCTTCTTGCTTGAAGGGTTATTATGCAAGTTTAGGTAAAGTGCCTGACACATGGCCCATCACACACCTTGATCAATGGTACCGGTTCCTGTGGGCGAGAACCGGTCGGGGGCCAGTGTAAGGCTCCATAATCAGGAGTTAAGGTTGGTTCCATTATTCCAGGGCATCAAGTTACCGGATCACTTCCATGCCAGGGGCT
>PVJI01027651.1:0-17418 GCA_004026765.1 Micronycteris hirsuta
ATTTGTCTGTTTAAAATTTAAGAAAAATAATTCAGTATACATTTTATAGTAAATCACAAAAAGTTTCATTGAAAAAAAATATGTAAAACTAAAGTTATCCTAATTTTACTGAATGTTGCCATTTACACAAAACATTAGCAAAAATGGCCCGCTCCAACTGTTAGTTTGCGATCAACGCTCCCCGCATCCCAAGTGCTAGGTAACTGGTCAGATATTCTGGGGAGTACTAGCTGCTGATGGACTGAATCCATCAGTGAGAGGAGCCATGGAAAGAGGCAATGTATAACTTTTGTTTAGAACTCTGCTGTAAATTGCTGGGTCTAAATCAATAGGCTTCCAGAGCGTAAGAGATTCAGAAGAAAACCATAACTGGCTTGTTCTGGCTATGCGGTTGTGTGGCTGTATCATCATTAATATGCAGAGACAGTGTCATGTTTCTCAGAGTAAGTGCCTGGTCTAACTATCTCTGCACTTCTCTACCAGTGTTTTGAACCTTTTCTAGTTCCGTAAGAAGGATTTCTAAAGACTTACGTGAGAATTTGCCAGGTTTTGGTGAAAGATTGCCCATCATTAAAAAGGTAAGGGTTGAATCAAACAGGAAATCAATAAGCTTTGTAGATCCTGTAGAGAGACCCACACTGCTTATATTGGCTATGTCAGCTGGATCTTGATGATTTTTATCAGTATCAGAGCTGACAAAGCTCCTATTCTCCTCGTCATCTTAAATCTGTTTACAGATCAAGCATTGAAGTTGATCCACATTATTTCTCTTCTTATGGGCAAAGCCCAATCAGCAGTACATGGAAACACCTTTTTTTTTTTTTTTAAATAAGGATTTTATTTATTTTAGAGGGAAGGGAAGGGAAGAAGAAAGAGAGGGAGAGAAATATCAATGTGTGGTTGCCTCTGGTGCACCCCTGACTGGGGACCTGGCCTGCAACCCAGGCAGGTGTCCTGACTGGGAATCAAACCAGCAACTCTTTGGTTAACAGGCTAGCACTCAATCCACTGAGCCACATCAGCCAGGGCTCTTATTTTTCTTTTTAAAGAAATATATTTCTTTTTTATTTTTAAATCCTCAGCCAAGTATGTTTATTGATTTTAGAGAAAGAGGAAGGGAGAGAGAGACAGAGAGAGAGATTGATGTAAGAGAAACATCGATCAGTTCCCTTCTGTACGAGCCCTACTCAGGGGTCGAACCTGAAACCTAGGTATATGCCCTGACATGGATCGAATTCACAAAGTTTTGGTGTTTGGGATGACTGAGCCACCCTGCCAGGGTGGAAACATCATTCTTAACAAGGAAAAGCCTATCTTAAGGACATTTGCAAGCTCTACAACATTAGTATGCTCAACTATTGAAAGAAATATAGTTTGAAAGTTTGATCACCTAGTCATCTTTCACTCAATTCATTACAAAATCATCAAGACAATAAAGTTGTCATTAGATATTGATATATTTAAGTAAATAAATTGTTATATAAACTATGTATCGCATTGTAATCTAGTGATCTAGAGAGTTCAGGACCTGAATGGGTGATGTTATCTATGATATATTTATGCATATCGTTTTTGTGATCTGACCAGCCAACACCACCCACAATGCCTCTATGGTAGTTTCCATTGGCATTATTAGTAGACAATATGACCATTCTTTAGATGGACACACCATATGTGAACATTCTTCAGATTTTAAAAAGAAAAAAAGTTGATGATCTATACTGATTTATAATATCGAAGTACTGCTTTCCCTTTTATGCCCCCCCAAAAAACTTAGCCAGCCCTAGTAAAGCTGGGCAATGAAGCATACATTTTCTCATAGCTCATAATGTCCTCTGTAATCTCATTATGATACAAAAATGGTGTTATCTTCAGGCCTTTTACCATAATATCCAATAAATGGTGACGGTCCAGCATGAAATAGTCTTGACTGTAATAGTTCTTCAAAGTATTTACATCCATCTTTCTTGACATGTTTAAATTATGTTTCTGCATCATAACTGATTGTGAATATGTAGAGGACAACCTGATTTGCATATTTTACTCTGTGAATTTCCAAGACCCCGTCACGTGTAGGCAGGCAGCTTGCTCCGTGGGTGGCTGTACCTGATGTGGAACTCCACGCCTGTGTTGCAAGGGCCCTGCGACAGCTGAGGGGAGCCTGCTGGAGGCATTGCTGTCTACGCTTTAGAATGCCTGTGTGCTTTCTGGGGAGGGCCCCAGGTGGCTCAGCGTGACAGAGAACAGGGGTTTATCAGAGGATCTAAGTTTCTTCATTAAATTATATTTTAAGAAAAAAAAAGCTTTTAAAATCACCTCATAAATAATTCTCCAGGCCCACTAGCCTGCTCTCATATGTGGCCATTCCTCAAATTTCAGTGAAAAGATCGGAGAATGCCTTATTTGCTTCTCTCCATTTCAAAAATTTTGCCTCTATAACTCTCTTTTATTTCTAGGTTTTTCATATCCTTTCTAGCTTGGTCCCTCCTACCTGTACCCATTATTCAGTGTTCTTCTGTTTTCTCTAGGACCTTCCCCCTCATCTTCAGTCTTTCCTTCCTTCCTTCGTGTATGTGTGTGTGTGTGTGTGTGTGTGTGTGTGTGTGTGTGATTGAATGGGCAGAACTTTCTTTCTCCTTCCTTTTCCTGCCAAGCTTTCCCCACAATTGGCTGTCCTCTGACTTCTCAGCCTCTTACGGATTTGATGAATGAGTAAATGAATGATCTCACATACATCTCCTCATTAACTTCTTGCCAGCACACGGGCCTTCGTTCTGTTCGTCGAACATGCTGGGCTCGTTCCCACAGACTGTTCAGTTCTCTCTTCCCGGAACACTGTTCCTCAGAGCTCTGCCCCGCCAGCGCCTCTCATCACCGCCCCCTCCACCGACACGCACAGACACACAATTGCGTGTCAGTCAAGTCAAAAGTAACAGAAATGTTTTAATATGAATTTTATTTGAAAGCCAAACCAGACTCTAAATCGGTAATTTTTGTTTCTTGTTTTTGTTTGTACTTTCCAGTTTGTATATGTAGATGATGTGAAACTATAATTTAAACTCAGGAGAGTGCTGAGTGTAAGTGGACATTCACTTTTCCCAGGGTGCGGAGGAGTCAGTGTGGGGAAGAAAGGGTGGGGGGGGGGCAGGGGCGGGTATGTGGGAGTGTGGGGCCAGATCTGGCGCAGCCCTTGCAAACAGGAAGCCTGAAGTAAGAAAGGGAAATTCTGTCCAAGAAAGAGAAGGCAGAAAAGTGGCTGTTCTCATTTGAATACCCAAGGTGTGAATTTCTTTATTAAGTCATAATAATTTTCCAAAAATTCTGAGTCCTGCTCCTTTTGGCTGTCAGTCCTGCCATTTACCTCTTTTTCTCCAACCTCCACACTCTTCAAGGTGCCCCCCAGTCCAGCTAGGGAGTGGGGGCTGCACGGGAGGGCGTGTCCTATGGCCACATGTCATCCTCTGTCCATGAGTTCCCAGTTCCTTTGGCCGCACCTCTGGTCAGCCGTCTTTCAAAAACCTCCCTGGCACTTCTTCACTGTCCTGACAAAACCTTTCCCAAGGCCTAGTCCTTATATTTACATCTGTACAGAATTTTCGCCTTTATAAAGTGTTTTCCTGTCCAGCTCCCCACTTGATCATCACTCTACCCTGGTGAAGCAGCAGGAATGGGATTTTTACTCCCATTTCACAGGAAAGGAGACTGAGGCAGTCCTCTGGGTTCTCGGTGTCATCAGGGACAAGTTGCGGCCGCACGCTGGCCCAGCAGTGCTCCTTTGGCACAGGTTCCATGTTTTCTCTTTTTCTCACGTTTCCTAGGATCCCAGTGGGCTCTGCACAGCAGACACATCACACACGCGGCTGGGGTCCATGCCGCTCGCAGGCCACACTCACCAGCTCTGTGCTGCCTGGCAGTGTCCCTCCATACTCCATAGCCGGTTGCCAGGTCACCGTGTGCCACTCCCATCCAGTGCTTGCGGTCTTTTCTTTCACCTTCTAATCAGATTTTTCAGCTTACAAACTTCCATTTTATCCAAATGGATCTGTTTTGGTTGTTCTCTCTAGCCTAAATGTTAGGCATCCAACCTAATAAGTTTCAAAAATTAATATAATTTATTTTCCATCATGTCAGTGCAAAACAAAAAATGTTCTTAAGACAACGCACTGCAGACCAGACTCCTTCCTCTTCTCCTGTTTCTGGAGTCAGCAGCAAGAAAGAGTTCTGTAAACACGTGCGGGTCTGCGTCCCTGTGTACACGGACCCACTGATTTAGTGCATCCTTGCCTGGTTTTGTTCCGGTTCCATCCCAAGTGGCCGGTCCTGTTCAAAACGGAGATTCCCGGAGCATCTGGACTTTCATCAAGGCCCGTTTCAGCTGCTCGTAGGTTACGAACATTATCACGTTCCAGGCTCCCAGTCGCAGAAAGGAGGGTGTAAATCTGATGAGAGAAACAACCCCAGCATCAGGCGAAGTGGATTGAGCTCCCAGACACCTGCTGTGCGCTCCCCATCACAGCGGAAGTGCCACGGACCTGGTGTGAGTCATGAGCATTTCCTAGGACCGGTTCAGTCTTTTTCTTCTCTGCCGAAGGGATTTAGGCAGAAGTTGGAACAAGGAGAGAAAACTAACATTTTTAGCGAGGCCGCCATTTCAGGCGGTTATCCGCACAGTTCTGTAAGGTAGCTATGATTGCCGCCAGTTGTCTTTTTCAGACACTGAGGCCCCAGGGGGTTAAGTATCGCTACTAACCACCTGACTCCACTCTGCTGCTGGGCGTTTCTGGGCTCATTTACATCCTGAGTGGTCACCCCTGATGAGGCGCTTGCCAGGGCACCGAGAAGGTGAGGCACCCCAGGGCAAAGACCGTGTAACACCAAATTTAGCTAATCTCCAGAGAGCCTGCCTATCCAGTGATGGTGTGTCCAGGAGAGAGTCCCCACCTCAGCTGTGCTTCAGAGACTCAGGGAGGAGCCTGTGACCTGGCCCATGCCCTCCCCTTCAGCCTCTCTCTGCTAATCCCTCCTGGTCCTCCCTGCTCCCGCCAGACCCTTACTTCCACGCCTTTGCCCATGTTGCTCTCTCTGCTTGGAATGTCCCCTACGCTCCTCGTCTGGCTGGTTGCTATTGGCTCTGTAGGAATCAGCTTGGGTACCGTAACCTCACACCAAGGCCTCTCCTGCACCCTCTGCCTAGGCCCCTCAGGGAGTATAGGAGCACTGGGTGCTGAACGGGAACTCTGGAGTCATCGGGTTTCAAATCCTGGCTCTACTGGTTTCTAGCTTCACGATCTTGGTCGAGTTAATCTTTCTGAGCCTCAGTTTCCTTATCTGTAAAAGGAAAATAACAGTGTCTACCTCATAGAGTTGTCATGAGTATCCAATGAGTTCATGGACCGCATACTCTGCAGGGCCCAGCATCCCTGAATGCTCCTTAGACGTCACCTACTTGTCTGCTGTTCCTCGAGGGAAGCATAGCACAAGGGCCAGCCCCCGGGAGGTGCTCAGGAAATGTTGCCCAAGTGAAATAATAAACTGAGACAAGTGGCTACAGCTGGAGATGGTAATGCTAAAGGCAGAGGCACTTATAGGAAAAGACCAGTCTGTTCATGGAAACACACATGGTGATGTCATTCCCTGGATGGAGTACATGTTTGCTTGTTTAGTTCAATCTGACACTGGGCGCCAGAGAACTGTCATCCGTGGTGGGAGGTGCAAGGGCTAAGGAGAGAGCTTAGCAATTCAGGGAACAACACGTGGGGGCTGATGGCCTGGGTTTGGGCTGTGGCTCTGCCATTTTAATTTTGTGACAATGGACAAGTTACTTGATACGAGTCTCTGCCTCAGTAAATGGGGGGAATACTGCCCAGCTCAGGGGGTTGTTGACATAACATGGAACGTGCTTAGCACAAGGCCTAATACTCAGTGACTCAGCAATGACGATGGTTGTTAATAAGCTAGGTATTGAGTGCTGGCTTTGTGCTTGGGGCCCTGGGAGATGACAGACGTATAAGCCACCAGTCCTCGGCTTCAAAGAGCTTGCACTCTAGCACAGCAGATAATTTAAATGAACAAATACTATAACACGAAGTAGGAGGTGGTAAATACCATACAAGTGGTGTCAAGAAAGCATTGGTGAAGTGCACAGGGGACCTGAGAGTGTTGGAGAGGAGGTGGCATTTGAACTAGTCTTGAAGGACAGCTAAGATTAGAACATGTATGTTTTGACAGTGGCCAGAGGGGTGTTGAGGGGATGGGTGAAAAAGGTAAAGGGATTAAGAAGTGTAAGTCAGGCCTTGACTGGTGTGGCTCACTTGGTTGGGTGTCATCCTGCAAAGTAAAAGGTTGCTGGTTCGATTCCCGGTCAGGGCACATGCTTGGGTTGTAAGTTTTGTCCCAGGTCAGGGCGTGTGTGAAAGGCAACTGATCAATCTTTCTCTCCCTCTCTTTCTCACTCCCTTCCCCCTCTCTAAAAGTAAGTAAGTAAGTAAATAAATAAATAGAACTCTTAGGTTAAAAAAAGAGAAGTGTAAGTTGGTAGTTACAGAACAGTCATGGGGATGTAAAGTACAGCACAGGGCATGTAGTCAACAATATGGCAATACGCGGAGTCAGATGGGTGCCAGACTTATCAGGGTGATAACTTACTGGGGTGATGACCTCATAAGTTATATAAATGTCTAATCACTGGGTCGTGCACCTGAAACTAATATAATATTGTACATCAACTCTAATTGAAAATAAACACTTATTTTTTAAAAAAAGATTTAGAGTTGCCTGGCTGGTGTAGCTCAGTGGATTGATTGCGGGCTGGGAACCAAGCGGTCCCGGTTCGATTCCCAGTCAGGGCACATGCCTGGGTTGCAGGCCAGGTCCCCAGTGAGGGCCATGTGAGAGGCAACTACACATTGCTGTTTCTCTCCCTTTCTTTCTCCTTCCCCTCTCTCTAAAAATAAATAAAATCTTAAAAAAAAAAAGATTTAGAGCATGCAGATGGCATGGGGAAGGCACTCCACGCAGAGGGAACGGTAAACGCTAAGACACAGAGGCAAGAACACGTGACCCACATTGGGCACCTGAGGCGCCATCCGTGGTGATCCCCAGTTGCAGTGGTGGGTTGAGGAGAAGTCTCAGGGTCACCAACCACCTTTCCCGCCTTCTCCCCTGCTCGGTAAGCGTGGGGACAGCACTTTGCCTAGACTCCTTTTGCTCAGAGAAGCCTCTCCTGACTGTCTGAATTAGATTTGGTTCACTCTTCTTTTTTTTTTTAACTTCCATAGTTCTCCTTCGTGGCATTTACATCTCTGCTGTTCACCACTGCATCCTCAGATGGGCCCATGGAAGTCACATTATACATGCAAGGAAGGGAGGATGGAAGGGAGGAAAGTAAAAAGGAAAGAATAGCCCTGGCTGGCGTAGCTCAGTGGATTGAGCGCGGGCTGGGAACCAGAGGGTCCCGGTTCGATTCCCAGTCAGGGCACATGCCTGGGTTGCAGGCCGGGTCCCTGTGAGGGTCCCTGTGAGGGTCATGTGAGAGGCAACCACACATTGCTGTTTCTCTTCCCTCTCTGTCTCCCTCCCTTCCCCTCTCTCTAAAAATAAATAAATAAAAAAAATAAAATAAAAAAAAAAAAAAGGAAAGAATAGGAAGGGAAAAGGAGGAGAGAGGAGGGAGGGAGAGAGAGAGCCTGAGTTTTCTGGAGGGGGGAGTGTGGAGGCAGGAAGGGGAAGCTCACCCCTTATAGAGGGCTGTGGGACCCTCCCGGGCCACCATCTTCAGCATACAGTCCAGGGGGCTGCGGTACTGGCCTGGGAGCGAGTTGATATACCGGGTTTTCACCACGTCCACTGGGGAGGCCACCACTGTGGCACATAAACCGGCTCCAAAGGCAGAGACAAAGTGGCAGGGGAAGTTGTCTGTGGCAGGGAAGGGAAGAGCAAGTATTGGGCTGTGAGATGGGGGGGGTGCACCTGCTTTCTGTTCCCTGGGAGCTTGTCACATGTCCCCAGTTAAGTGGTAAGCTCCTTGAGCACAAGGATAGTATTTTGCATCTCTCTCACTGCTCTGGGTGGTGCTCCCGGTAAGTACTGGGAAGGTAGAACTGAGCCGTCCAGAGCTGGAAGGTCGTTCAGCCCAGCTGCCCTGTCTGGGGACACTGAAGTCAGAGCAGGCAACCCTCCCTTTAAGGGGTGTGGTGAGAAGTGGCGCTGGGCTGGAGCCCAGGTCCCTGGCTTCCCCACTCAGGGCTTTTTCTACTCGTCACGTTGATGTACTGGACACTGCTCTTCTCTCTGCCCCTTCTAAAGCCTAGCTGTCTCTGGGTGGTGCCCACTCTTTGGAGCTCCAGTTTCCCTCCCTGCCATGGCGGGGGTGGGCTCTCTGCCTGGAGCCCAGGGCCTCACCAGTGAGCAGATGGTAGTGTAGCAGCTTCTCCTTGATGATGTCGTAGGTCACCATCTCAGCACAGTTGACAATGGCGTTCCTCATGATGTTGGGCAAAGTTCCTGTTAGAAAGGGGAGTGAGGGCTGATAAATGGGGAGTAGGAGAAGTGGAACCCTCACAGGCCCTCATCTGGGGGGCCGGTGCCCCATTCCAGTGGTCTCAGACAGCCCGCCTCCGCTGAGCAGATTACTCATTTTCTGGTGCTGACGCCTCTCAGGTTATCCGCGTCCTCCTTAGAGGCACAAAACAGAGAGGCCCACTGTGCTTGTTTGGGCCACATTTTGGAGGATGATCTGCAATATCTATCACAATTTAGATATACCTCCCTGAGACTTGTCTAGAGCTGGAAAGGGAAGTGTTTCTTTGGAAGAGGGAGGTGGGTCCCCGGAAACAGGGGCAGAGTGTGGCGCTGGCAGGGCCCGAGCAGAGCATCACCACCAGCACCTGGTTTCCCAGATGACAGCCGGGCTCCAGGAGGGCACTGCGCAATGCGGGCAGGGCCAGGGCTGGGGCCCAGGGTCCTGGTCTTAACCTTCACTGGGTCCCTGTTTCTTCTGCAAGGATGCATGTGTCCCCTGGTCTCCATATGGGAAAGACTCCAGCATTTGTGGAGTTTGCCACCATTTAGACACAGAGGGAACCCTAGAGCCGTGCTCCTGAGGAAGCTCCCGCCCCACAGCGTCTCCCTTCGCCCTACTCCTCGCGGCTGCCTGTTCTCCGTGCCCTGCGGAGACCTCTCTCAGGCCTTTGCTTGGAAGGCCCTTCTGTGCAATCGCCACTCAAGCAGAGACTGCCAAGCCTCTGAGGCTCAGCTTAGGTGTCGTCTTCCCTCCGGAGCCCACATGGGCTCTCCTGCCTGTGGACCTGCACCCCTGCACGAAGCACGTCCTGCGCTGTGGCACGGCAGCTCCTTGACGTGTCCCTCCTCCTCTCTGTGGGAGTGGGGGGTGTCTTCTTATTTCTGTCTCCCTCCCAATAGCCTGCACATGGTGAAGGGTTGGCAAGTTGAACTGAATTGGGGCACTGTGGCAGGTCAGGAAGTATTTTTTGTTGGGACATTCTTGCAGAATCACTGGAATACATTATGCTGGGAGTGCCCTCGCTTGAGTTTGGTTCTCTGCCCGAGCCCTAGGGTTGGGAAAGCTCTGCTTAAGGCCCCTGATACTGGAGCCCAGACTTACCTTTCCACAGGCCCCTGACCCCTTCCTCCCTGGCGATGGTCCTATAGGCGTCCATTGTCCCGCTGTACTTCCGGTTGCTCCCAGGGCCAAGGTGTATGGTGGCCTGAAATCGGACCTTCACTACATCCGTGGGCTGGGCACAGGTTACTGCCATGGCCCCTGTGGTGCAGCCCGCCAAAATCCGGGTGGTGATGCCGGAGTCTGGGGAGAAGGGGAGAGAGTGGGCCAGTGTCCCGCCACCTGATGCCTCTCTAGGCCTGATGCTGTTCTCTGCAGGGCCGCCCCTGCCTGATGCCTGCCTCTTCTCCTAGATCAGGTTCTGGAGCTTTCTTGATGGGGCTCTGAGTCTCCTCATGAGTGTCTGTTCCCCATACCCCAGCCCCGCCTCTGAGTCTGCGCTGCCCTGGTTTCTGGATCCACACACCCCAGTTCTGCTTCACCCACCCGCCAGTGTCAGTGGGATACCGGGCACTCACTGTCTGCTCCTTTGGGGGTGTAGAACTGCTTGACAGAGTCATAGAGGCCGATGCGGATGGAGGCGAAGCTCATCTGGCGCTGCAGGCCAGCAACCAGCCCGTTGTAGAGGCTGCGGGGCCCCTCGGTGCGCACCATGGTCAGGATGGTGCCCAGCACGCCGCGGTACTTGATGTTCTGGGCCACCTGGGCTGCCTGGTTCTCCCCCTGCATCTGAGGGACACCCCCACGCAGGTGTGAGGATCTTGGTGGAGTGGGTGGGACTGTG
The DNA here is from genome assembly GCA_004026765.1 of Micronycteris hirsuta. Classification (NCBI taxonomy): domain Eukaryota; kingdom Metazoa; phylum Chordata; class Mammalia; order Chiroptera; family Phyllostomidae; genus Micronycteris; species Micronycteris hirsuta. Next base: position 10,365 of record PVJI01027651.1, read on the forward strand.
TTCAGAGGGCCTGCCTGGGGCTGGACTTGGAGAGCAAGCATGGCCGCAACTGTCACATCCCGGAGGAATAACTGGGTTTGTGCAGCAGTTCGCAGCTCCCAGGGTCGGGGTCTGATTTTCAGAGCAAATGGAGGCCAGGCTGTTGTTCCCACTACAGCTCTGGGTCACCCAGTAATTCCTTACTTTCACTTTACTCTTTGTGGCTTACAAACTATGGCTGGGCCATGCAAGGCCCTGTCACATCATGCCAAGGAACTGAGATTTCTTTATCTTGGGTGATGGTGATGGGGAGATGGCGAGGCAGGGTCTTAAGCAGTAGAGTGGGTGGCCTGCTCAGGGCTCTGTGTGAGGGGCGGCTCGCTGGCACAGTGCCAGTGCTGTGGTAGTGAACTCAGCACCTCCTTGATCTGAGCAACGACCCTGGCCGATGAGCACCTACCTGCAGGCGGACCTTGGCCGTGTCCAGTGGATAGGTGAGGAGGTCAGCAAAACAGGCAGCCGAGCCCGCCCCCAGGAATTTCACGGCTGTTGTGGGGGGCATTTCTGAAGGCTTCAGTCCAACCATGGTCTCTGAAGTCTCTCCTGGTCCCTGGAGGCCTGGTGCAGGTCCCAGGACAGAGGCCACTCTGCAGCTCGGGCCCTAGTGCAGGGAGGAGGCTGCAGGAGACAGGCCAGAGGAGGCAGATGGAACCTGTGCTGTCTGACCAGCCCCCAACCCCCCTCGGCACCAAGGGGGCTGTGGAAGTGACAAGCCTGGGCATTGAAGTGTTTAGCTCTGTGAATTCAGCTGATAAAAACTGGTCACTTGACTCTGCCTTATCTGTTTTGATCTTTCCCAGCATGAAGTTGCATTTAAAATTTTATTTTTTAAACTTTTGAAATTGGGGTATAACTTCCATATAACGGTTGCATGCATTTTAATGGTCACTGAACTGTAATTGGAATTGCGCACTGATTCTGGGATATTTGGCCACGACAGCAGGCGGAGGAAGTGATTTTCTGGGAGGGGACCCACCCTGGCATCCAAGCATATGTAAGTCAGATCATGGGCCTCCCTGTTTAAAACTGCCCATTGCACCCCCGACCCCATTATTCAGAACAAAGTCCAAACTCCTTGCCGTGGCCCGTGGACTCCTCCACGAGATCTACCTCATGCAGGGTTCTGTGCTTGGCACTCCCCGGGAAATCTCGAGATGGGTAAAAACAGTGTGTGTGACCTGCCTGCAAGGAACTCTCAAGGAGTCTTGTAGGAGCATTAGACATGCCGACAAGTAGTAGTAGGGCAAGATGAGGTGGACCAATGTCAGAGGAAGGAGCCATCAAGAAGGGACTCACGGGAGGAAAGCCCCTCTCTCTCGTTTGTGAGGAAGAATTAGAACAATTTCACGGCGGGGCTGGTTGGAGGGCTGCGTGAGTTGGGCCTGCAAAGGCAGGCAGGAGAAGGGTGTTTGAGGGACAGGGGAGGGCTTGGCCTTGTGTGAGAGCCTGGGGCGTGGCTTAGGGTGGGGTGGGGCATGGCTGCTGGGAGTGTGTGTGAACTTCACACACTATCTCATGGAATTCTCATAACCTTCCTAAAGGGAGCTTTCTCTTCCTTTCCCCTGGCTTGGGTGAGCACACTGAGACTCAGGGACACGTGCTTGGTCAGTCTCCCAGCCACTAGTGTCAGAGCCTGGCTCCCTCTGCCATACTAGGCTTAAAATAGCCCTGGAAAGAAGGAAGGGCATTTAAATCCATTTTACAGATGAGAAAATAGAGGCTTAAGATGGAAAAAGACCGGCTCAAATTCACAGAATTCCAACGGGGTTCTTGTGACGGCGCGAGGCTCCCTGCAGCATTCTACTCAGGGGCCCCAGGGGTGGTGGTGGTGTGGAGGTCCGCCATCTCGCCTTTTTATTGAGGGCTTCTAAGGCTGGGTGGGTGTCACTGCTCATTTTGGTAGGTGAAGAAAATGGGCCCCCAAGAGGCTGAGACCTCTGCAGGTTGCATGGTTAGGCCTTGGCTTTCTCTGCAGGACTCTTCCCACAGCCCAACTTCCTGCCTTTCTGCAGTGCCTTCTTGAGAGGGTCCAAGACGGACCTCGCTCTTCGGGAGGATGGTGTGGAGGCCCTGGTCCGCACAGCTGAGCCTGGCTGGGGAAGAGCGTGGCAGTCGTTCTGGGCACACCACCCTCCCCCGCCTCCTTCCACGCTCCCCTTTGCCCTACAGGAGACCAGCAGCTGCCAGGGCTGGCTGCGTCCCCAGTGGGGAGGTGCTGGCCCCTCTGCCTGGGGCTGGATTCTGACATCGGATTCTCAGAGCTGGGAGGCCCTTGGGGCCTGTGCTCTCTGGTGTTTCTTACTGATTGTCAGAGTGTGTCTTCTTCAAAACCTTTGGTGGCTACACGGGCTCTAATAGAAGAACCCTACAAATTAGGTATTTTTACTCCACTTTCAGAGTTACCAACTGAGGCCCAGGCAGGTGGAACAACCTATCCAAGATCACAGGTAAGCAGGGCTATATGACTCCAAGGCATTTGTGTGACATGCTGGCCTGGCAGGGAATGCTTCGTGGGCTTTGCCTAACAGGCTGGGGGAGCTCGGCCAGTGGCCTGAACCACCAAGGGCTTCCCTTCTGAAAGGGCTTCCCTTTCCCTTTGTCTCCAGCTACCCTTGGTCCCATGCTATACTTTCTTGTAGAGTTAGCCCATTAACTGCCGTGGTTCCCACGGAGATGGAGGGCACCAAAGGCAGGGACAGGGTAGCCTTACCCTGCTTCTCTGTGCCGCCAGGTAGAGGCATGGCCCAGGAATTAAAGAGCCCAGGGAGGAAGAGTTGACCAAGGACACCTACCTGCTGAAGGGGGGTTGAGAAATCAGGTGCCCACAGCAGCCTTTGGTGGAGGGCCTCAAATGCCAGGGCTATACTTAATCTAGCGGACGGTGGAGAGAGGTTGGTGGTTTTCAAGTTGAGGAGTGACACCACCAGAGCTGCCCGAGAGCTCGCTGGTGCAGGTGCTGGGACGGACTGGGAGACGTGGGGCTCAGTGACCAGTGAGGAGGTCGTTGGGCGGTACAGCAAGATGGGGCGGAGCCTCCACTTGGTCGAGAGCAGCTGCCTGGGGTGAGGCTGGAGCATGTCCCGAGGCAGTCCTGAGCCACCCACGGGAGGCAGAGCGGATGTGCATGGACTCAGGTCAAAAGCCATGCTTTTGGGGAGGGCTCTTGAACTTCCCCCGGTCGAGGTGGGGTGGGCACAGGTAAGAGCTGCCCTGAGGCTAGTGCTCCCCAACCTCCTCCCCTCTTCACTCCAGCCTCCCGAACTGGTACTCGAGGAGACTTAGCAGCCAGAAGACCTTTGCCACTGGCTGGTAGGAGAGGAAGCTGACAGCAGAACCCTCCTCCCAGTAGCTCTGTTGGGACACTTGAGGGATGGAATGTTCTGGTCTGCATGGCCTGGGGTTTGGTGCCCACTAATGCTTGCTGAGGGCTTCCTGCACCAGGCACCGTGCTGAGGGCTTTTCAGGCATTGACTAATTCAATCCCTTTATAAGACTCTAAGGTAGTTGCTATGAGTATTCCCACTTCATCCTCAAGGGACCGAAGGCTTTGAGGGCTTCCGCTGGCCCTAAGGCTGAGGAATGGCGCTGGGACTGGAGCCCAGGACAGTGTGACCCTGTGCCTGTCCCATTGCCCAGAGTGTCAGGGAGAGCTCAGGGTCCCTGGAGCTACTTGTTTACAAGTGGGTTCTCGGCCCTCAGCCCCAGAGATCCCCATTCAGGTCTGGATGGGGCCTGGGGATATGCATTAGAAACAAGTCCCCTGAAGCAGAGGCCAGAGGCCCCAATTCTTAGATACGCTGCCCAACCCCACCATCCTGGCGAAGCCTCCGCAGCATTCCCACTGAGGAAGTCGCTGTGGGGAGAGTTCCCCTGGGCTCTAAAACTCCCAGCATGCAAACTGGGCCGGGCCTCATGCCAGACATGCCTCCACCCTCCCTACTCAGGAGAGAGTCCCCAAGGCCCTCATGGGGAGAGGACTTTATGCTCTGGAGGAATCCTGGAGGGATTCAGGATCGGATTAAGGAGAAAGCCACTTCTTATCTATGGGATGTGCAAAAGCACAGCAGAGGCAGCCAGCGGAGCAAGGAGTGAGTCCTGGGTGAGTGACAGGAGTGGTAGGGCTGAGTCCCAGCCCTGCCACTGTGCCCTCATCAGGGCTGCAGTTCCCTCACCATGACAGGATCGGGGCTGGACTAAATCTCCATGATCTCGGCCATGCAATGGGATGGCAGGGATCCCTGCCAGCTCCTGGCTGCAACCTGCAAGCTGCCATGAAGGGGAGGATGTGGGGTCTTACCTGTGAGGCCAGGCGCGGTGGGGGAAGCACTGGGCCTCCTTAGGGCTCCATCCCAGGAGGTGGCAGCAGGAATCTGACTGCCCCCTTGCCATTCACTGCCGTCTCTGCCGCCTCCAGCTTGGCACCTGTCTTTATACACCCCAGCTGACCTGAAACCTGACCCTGGAGACGCTAGTTGACAGTCTGATCACTTGACAAGAGACGGCTGGTGAGGGGCAGGGAGGTGAGGGGGGAGGTCAGAGTTCCAGATCGGGTTCAGTTTCTTTGACCTGAGGTTCTTTAAAATAGCTCCTTTCAGCTGCTGAGAGAAGAGCTACCTCAGGTGATAAGGGTATATACAGGGTCTGGCAGAAGTAAGGCCCGCTTGAGTGTGGCTGGTAGGGTAATAGTATGGGTGTAATCATTTATAGTTTTAATTTGAACATTGCCCCTAAAATGTCATAGGGTGTGCTTGAGTGTGATATTGTTATGTTACAGAATTACATGCTTATGATCTGTAATAAAAGATTTTGTAATAAGAAAGGGGCGTTATTTGTGCTGGACCCGCATGTGTGTGTGTGTGTGTGTGTGTGTGTGAGGTGTTGAACCTGTCACCGTGAAAGTCCAAAGGTCAAGGCCTCCCTCCACAGGCTGGGCAGGGCTCTCCCGGGCCTGCTCTTAATAACAATGATACTCTCATTTCTCGGGGCCTACTATGCGTTAGAGACTTTACATACATTATTCCTATTTCTCACAACCATATGAGGTGGGCGCTATTAGGGTTTTAAGCTTGAAAAAAAATAACAGCTTTATTGAGCTATAGTTCACACACCATTTACCTATTTAAAGGGTATAATTCCGTTTTTAGTGTATTCACAGTTACACCACCATCAATCATCATGTTCAATTTTAGACCATTCTCATCACCCCTCGGAAACATCCCCACACAGCAGTCACTGCCCTCCCCCCAGCCCCAGGCCATCACTGACCTGCTTTGTCTCTGCAGATTTGCTTTTCTGAATATTTCATATTAATACAAATGTGTGACACGCTCTGTGACTAGCTTCTTTCACTTACCATGAATGTTTTCACAGTTCACCTGTGTTCATTCCTTTTTATGACTCAGGATCCTGACGTTTATAACGCTTATTTTGCAGAGGGGAAAACTGAGGTTGTACGGCTAGTCCGAGGCAGACCTCTAGCCTATAATTATAACGTCCTTCGGGTCTATCTTCTGTCACCACTGCTTTCAGTGACATAACACTTGGAGGCTGCAGCTCAGACACTGCTGGAGCCAAAGGGAGCCGGGAGGGTGTGTGGGGCAGGGTGGGGTGGGTCCCCTGCAGCAGCTGCTGTAGGGTGGGCGCTGAGGGTAAGGGTTGGGCACATCTGAACCTGGGACCCAGGTGACTGAGAAAAGAGGAGAGAATGGGAAGGGGTCAGGGGAGAAGAGGGTGGGGGAGGAGAGAGGAAGAAGGCTGGGAAGGGAAGGGAATTAACTCGGTGGGGCAGAGGAGTAGGCAGAGGTGGTGCTGGGTTTGGGCACAGAGCCAGGGCTGAGGCAGGTGGTCCCAAGTCCAGATGCTCCAGTACCAAGCCCTTCCTCCTGGAACCAGGCGCTGCCCCACGTCAGTAGAACAGGCAGCTGTGTTAGTGTGGCGAGAGAAGGGGCTGCTGAGGGCGGAAGGGCTCGGGGGTAGGTTCTGGGCTCTGAAAGTGCGGGCCTGGAGGTGGTGGGTGGAGTACCGTGGGTACTACAGATGGGGAGGGGTAACAAGGGGAAGCAGGCCCTGGAGAAACCCTGTGTGGGCAGTTGGGCTCAGCTTGCATTGGCCTGAGAGCCGCTTGAGGGCAGGGCCAGCTGTGTCTGCTCTGGGTTCTTATCCCCAGAATCCAGCCTGCTCTGGAAGTTCCATGGGTGGTGGCTATGAGCTGGGATCAAAAGCCTCTGAGTGACCAGAACCACCCATTTTCAGGTCTCATCAAAGGGCATGCTCAAAGGGAAGTGCGGGGGACCCTGGGGTGGTCGGAATAAACGTGTACCTCATACTGCACGACTCTGCACAGCATGTCACCTCTGAGCTGTCCCTGGGAAATAGACCCACCTTCCGGGGGTGCAGTGGGCTTCAGCCCCTCAGGGTGCCTTTGTGTCACAGACGCTGCTCTTGGCCGGGTAGAGGCAGCCCATATCTTCCGTGGCCTTATCCTAACTCAGCCTGACCAGGCTATTTATAGGACCTGAAGCAGGATTTGGAAGGAATATTCTCCACCTGCTTAACCCCTCAGACCTGGGCCCCCGACTGCTCCACTGTAGATTCTCTGTGGCCTCAAGGGAGACAGAGCCCCAGGCCTCAAAGCTCTGGCCCTGTGACCTGAGAGGGAGGCTCTGGGCCGGGGGAGCTAGCAGGCGGAAGGTTGGGGGCTGAGGTGAACAGATGACGGGCACTTCACTGATGAGGGCAGCCTGTCCCCCCTGGGCTTCCTGCGTCGCCCTGTACCCTCTGAGGGCACGTCCTGCCTGTCTTCAGTTTGGGTGTGCTTGCCTACCCACTGATCTGCTGCAGAAGAGTGGGGATGCGGGGGCGGGGGCTGACATCTCAGCTTCCACTAAGCGCCAAGTGCAGGTGAGGCTCTTTCACAAATGTCATCTCACTTCATCTTCACAACAACCCTAAGAAGCTGGCGTCGTTGTCTCCATTTTACACCTGAAGCAACCGAAGCTCAGAAGGAGGGAGAGTC
>PVJI01027652.1:0-17395 GCA_004026765.1 Micronycteris hirsuta
CCATTCCCATTTTGCTGTGTCCGGAGCTTCCCAATAAAAACCCGGCTAAGCCACGCTCGAGGCTTTTTTCCTGGGATGAGAGGAATCAAGCCACGTGGCCCCGGATTCCTTCCCCCCGCGTGTCTCAGTGTGAGATTATTTCACGCATTCGGTTACGGTCACCCACGGGTTTCGGCTGGGACGAAATCCCCACGACACTTAACAACAAAGGAGTCTCAGCAAACTGAGAGCATAACTAGAAAATCGCTCCTCTCACTACTGCACAGGATATCCATGATTCTCTTTATGGAGAACGACTGTGGGCTACCAATCAAACCCACTACTCCCTGTTTGGTCCTCAGCGGTGATAAAGAAAAGTTGCCCTAAACCCTCCTTTTGCCTCAGTCTACCATTCTCCCAGCCTTACTCACCCTTCCCACAGGGCACCAGCTGTCTCCCCACTCGAGAGTCTCTCCACTGGCCCATGCACAGGCCACTCTCCTCTCCGCTTCCCTGCAGTTTTCCACGTTGCCCTGCCTGGACAGCCTCATCCCCTGATTATCTGACTCCTGCGTATTCTTCGGGGGCCAGCATAAGCCCGCCAACCACGAGGCCTGGCCAATCCGCTCAGCTCCATAGTTTTCTCTTCCTTTTCTGAGAGCTTCAGACAATTCTAATACATATTTATTGACGCCAAAAATGTTCAGGTTCCTATATTAGGTGAAGAATGCATTGACAAAATAGCATGCATATAATGGAGCTATAGATAAAGACAAAGCCATGTATCAATAATTTAACTGCATATTGGGATTTGGGGGTAATTTTATTTCAGTTTTGTTTTTTCTGTTTTTGTTTTCTTAATTATTTCTATGATAAACACATACTGAACAATAAAAATAATAAAAGGAAAAGTCTAAGCTCCTTGATCTGACTTTTAAGGACTTCCATAATTTGAGTCCTTTCAAAATTTAGCACAAACCTAAATGATATTAAATTTTTCATTTATTCGGGTTAGCTTCCACTACCAAATGTATTGCAATGTACTTGAAGACTCATTTATACTTTCTTGTCTTTTCTTACTCTTCATCCTTCTGTTTCCATAATGCTGATATAACAGTGAGTTACTACTTGATTGACTTATTCTTGAGCAGTCACATAGAAGCTTATACTATGTGGAAGTGTGTGAGCTCTTTCTGAAAGATGCAGTAGTCTGCCTTTCGTTGTTGGGGTCCCTGTCACTACCGTTTCTGTCACCAGCCTTTTTTTCCCCTGAGATACTTCAAGTATCACACCTTTTATTTTTCATTGCATCATTTTAATACAGGCAAGAAAATCACATGTCCAGATAATGCATGTCAAGTGTGAGCCCTAAAATAAACACATGCCACACACTCATTCCTGGAACAGGTTCGGCGCAGTGCTGCATGTTGGGAGACTCTGTGACACAGGAGGTTGAAGCGGAGGCTTCACAAAGGAATCACTAAACATATATTGTCCACCGTGTAGGAGTGCCGTGCGCCGATTGTATCTGTAGCTAAACTTACAATTAGGCACGACACTGTGGAATACTCACTTCACGTTTCTGCTTTAAGTCTCTCCCCCAGGGTTTTAATTGAGCACCATTTAATGCTTTGGCTAAAATTATATTAAATAAATTGTCTTTGCTTAAAAATATCCTTGTGAGCCATTTCCTTTGATTATCAAACATAGCAAAGACAAACAAAATTGGAAGGGAAACTGAGTTGAATAGAACTTTCATGATCTGAATCACGTGCTCTCCCAGGACCACCCCTGAGAGTGGTCACCTGACCTCTGCCTAGGTCACTCCTGCAGGTGGGCTGGGTGCTGGCGAAGGGCATGTGCTCTGTTAAATAAGTCTAGGTCTGAATCACAGCTCTGGTACTTAGCTGGGAGCTTGTAGGGAATTTACTTCACCCTGTTGGCACCGAGGAGCCATCAAGAGTTGTAAACACTGAAATGATCCCCACAGTGCTAGTTAGTTGTTGGTCAGCAGATTGTACCAACTGAGAACTGAGCTCTTCATAAACCCATACCCCGAGGATAGAAGCTGCAAACCTAAGGGACATTAGCAATGAAAGCAGGAGACAGCTGAGGATTCTTAGGGAGCTTCCTGGCAAGTAGGTACCTCATACCTACCTCCTTGCCTGTTGTCAGACCTATAGAGCAAAATCTTTCTTTATTTTAATATCACTAGATAAAACTAGAAAATAAAAATTTTATTTTCCCTTTATTTCTAACCATTCTTAGCAATCACAATTGTGAAATTGTTGTTTCTCGATATCTAGATCGTCATATCAACAGCTTGGCTGCTCTGTGAAACAAACTGTCCTTTAGCGGCCCCTCTTGAAGGCAGAAGTCATTATAAAAGGGGGAGAAATTTAATTGAATGGGTAATATTTTCAAAATTAATGTTCTGTTAAATAGCAACTTGACAACATGCTTTTGCAATACTGATTCCCTCCTCCATTCCTGTTGCAAAATTTTATGATGTTATGTAGCTTTGAGGAGTGCAGTGGATGTGAACAGCTGCCTACATCCCCTTCAGGAATAAAAGGGCCCTTATCTCAGCTTCTGGGAGTGCCACCAGCAGAGAACACCAATCTTTCAGCTCCCTTTAGAGGTTGCCACCGTTTAAGGGGCCAACTTCCTCCACTACAGCCATGCTCCTCCCCCTCAACCATAGCCAGGGCCTGGTTGATTTGGGCTTAGAAAGGCTCAGTCCTTTCTTGCCAACTCCGGCCATCTCTAAAGCATATGCCCTCTTCATCATTCCCTGAAGGGTTATCTGAGGCTTCTCCTGGGTCTGTGTCCCAGCTCAACCTCTGCCTCTACCCAGTCCTCACCTCCCTTCCTCAGGCATTTAATCCCAAGAGCACTCTCTAAGAAAGCCCTGAAAAGGAGACGTCTCTCAGTCCCCTTTGGTCCACACAGACAAGAAGCAGGAAATTGGGTCAGGCTGAAGAATAGGCCCGAAAGTATTTTGCACATGTTTTACTAACTGGAGGGACATAAAGGATGAGACATAAATCCTGAGGGCCTAACCGGTATGTGTGTGACTCAAGTTCTTGCCTGGTAGTAGTGAAAATTTTAAATTACTTCGTTTACTGTTTATTCTCTTTTTTCCTCTTCTGCCTCCGTTCCTCCCATCTCCATTCTTTCTCCTTCCCTCCCCTCACCCCATCTGCCATCCATGCACAAGCCCATTTGATCTGAGAAGCCTTAGTCCATTTGAGCTGCTACAACAACATACTGTGGACCAGGGAGGGAGCTTAGAAACAACAGAAGTGTATTTCTCAGTTCTGGAGGCTGGACGTCCAAGTCAGAGTGCCAGCATGTTTGCACGAGGGACTTCTCCTGAACTGCAGGCTTCTCCTTTTTTCCTCACAGGACAGAGGGGCAGGGGGGATTTTATTTATTTATTTTCAGAGAGAGGAGAAGGGAGGGAGAAAGAGCAATGTATGGTTGCCTCTCACTTGGCCCTCACTGGGAACCTGGCCCGCAACCCAGGCATGTTCCCCGACTGGGAATCGAACCGGGACCCTCTGGTTCCCAGCCTGTGCTCAATCCACTGAGCTACACCAGCCGGGCTCTTGGGCATCTTTTATACGGGCATTAGGCTCTGCCCTCATGATGTAATCACTTTCCAGAGGCCCCCACCTACTAATGCCATCATTAGGATTTCAACATATGAATTTGAGGGGGACACAACCGTTCAGACCATAGCACATGGCAAGGCTCCTATTGTCTAAACCCATTCTGCAACTAGCTAGCACCTTCCTCTCCTTTGTGCATAGACCTTCGCCACTGAAGCCATTCTCCTGTAAAATGCTTCATTCTACAGTCACGCGCATGAAGTTCCTATTCAATATTGGGTTGGCCAAAAAGTTCCTTTAGTTTTTTCCGTATAATGATTCTAGTAGCACTTAGTTGTCTTTAACTACATTCAAAACAATTTTATTAAATTGTGTTGTGACAGCTGTCTTATCAGCACGTATTTTTAAAAAGCTTATCAAATTTGGCCTTGGCTGCTGTGGCTCAGTGGTTGAATGCCGGCCTGCAAATCAAAGGGTCATCAGTTTGATTCCCAGTCTAGGGCACATGCCTGGGTGGTGGGCCATGTCCCCAGTAGGGGGCGTGCAAGAGGTCACCACACATTTCTGTTTCTCTCCTCTTTCTCCCTCCTTTTCCATCTCTAAAAAATAAAATCTTAAAAATAAACATCAAAATTGGTGAATTTTTGTGCAGCCATTTTAATATTGAAAGTGGAAGGAAATGTCCAACGTTTTTAGCGTATTATGCTTTATTATTTCAAGAAAGGTAAAAACACAACTGAAATGCAAAAAAAGATTTGTATAGTGTATGGAGAAGGTGCTGTGACTGATCAAACATATCAAAAGTGGTTTGTGAATTTTCTTGGTACTCTTGACATTTTCGCCAAATAACTCTTTGCTGTGGGGCTGTCTTTCACATTGCAAGATGTTTAGCAGCACCCCTGGCCTCTATCCACTAGAAGCTAATAACGGGAGATAACTGACACACTCAAAATATCCAAATCAATAACGTTATTGGTGAAAATGAAAAATGTGCCTTTTATTTTACAGAAAAAACTAAACAGATTTTTTTTTGCCAGACCAGTACACGTGTGTTACAAGGGAAAGGAGGCTGAGAGCCTTTGCATATTTTGCTAATTAGTCTTTGCCTACTTACAAGAATTTGGTTTCTTTCTGGTTTACTCAGGAAAACATCACTATGGAGTAGAGCAAACTTGACTGACAGTCTCGAGATGGCACATAGGACAAATAAGTTTCAGTGCAATTGGAGGACACTGGGATGTCAGCCAGAGGTTCTAGATTTTCTGGGGGTAACTTCCCTTCCCAGGGTACACGGTGGTGTAGAAATATCACTCAAAGTGAAGGGACTATCCAAACTGTGAGTACCTCAGGGAAACTCTCTGTCTCCTTCTCAATTTTTCCCACTGGCTGTGTTACCAAAAACCTCTCAGCTGTCAGATCGCAATGTCAAAGGATACTCTTCATAGATTGTCTGACCCTCCCTTTGAGTGACATTTTATATTTCGGACCAACTCTTCCTTTCAGATGGCCCCCTCCCTTGGCCTTTGGCACCCACTTCTCTGTTAGCTTCCTGCTGCTCCACTGAAACTCTCTCTTGGGCTCCACTGTCTTCTTGGGACTCTGTCCTGCCTTTTTCTCATTTTATATGTTTCTTTTTTTTTTTTTTTAAGATTTTATTTATTTATTTTCAGAGAGAGGAGAAGGGAGGGAGAAAGAACAATGTATGGTTGCCTCTCACATGGCCCTCACTGGGGACCTGGCCTGCAACCCAGGCATGTGCCCCAACTAGGAATCGAACCGGGACCCTCTGGTTCCCAGCACACGCTCAATCCACTGAGCTACACCAGCCGCGCCTCATTTTATATGTTTCTTGATCAGAAGTGATAAATTCCTGAACAATTATGGGAATGAAGAGGAAGAGATAAAATGTGAAGACTACTTGCAGGGGGTTTCAACTCCCTCAAGTCAAACATGGAGGGAGGAAGCCAAGCCCCCTCCCCCAGCTCACCCACCCCTAGCTCAGAATGAAATGCCCTCCTCCGGATCCTACAGCACTCTGAAATACCTCTGCCAGCCACAGTCCTTATCCCACTGTCACACGCTCGTTGACTTATCTGTCTTTCTCACCAGACTGTGAGGTCCTTGAGTATGAGAGGTCCCTGGTACCTCAGCGGAGCCTGACACACAGCAGGCACCCTGTTACTGAGTGAATAAAGGAATTCAATTCTTATAATATGTGCAATTAAAAATGTAGCAAAGGTTGTCATACATATTTAAAATGAGCTTCCCCAAGATGCTCAAATGCTGGTGCTGGTATTAAAATTTCAAATTCCTCACTGACTACAAGAAAAAGTGAGACTGTCATGCTCTTCTTCAACTTCTTTGAAATTTTTCTCTACTGATAGTCATCAAATCAATGCACTACTTAGCCTGCAAATGTTCTGCTTATATGGGTTTCCTAAACAAAGCCTAAGGGCTAAGGTCATTATCTCTTACAGATTTAGGTATCGACTACCTCACGGACACAGTGTAGCTGCTTAATAATTAAGTTGATAAATGGATGGATTACTCCTGAACTTGGACCAGCAACTCCAGCCAGGTGGGTGGGCACCTTTTTATTTCCTGAACTGCCCTAACCCTTTCTTCTTCAGTCCACCTTTCCATCCTTTTTTTACCTTTCTTCTTCAGTCCATCTTTTCCCTTCCGATAATCACCAAAACCCAAGAACTCCAAACTCCTAAAGCACATTTGAACTCATTCACACATTGCATGTCTCTCAATGACACCCAAATGATTGTGCATTATAAATGTCGTGTGACTTCAGCTGAATGTAAGTCTCTGGAGGGCAAGGAAGGTGTATTTAAATCTGTTATCACTCCCTCTACAATTTATTTCACAGTGATATGCATGGAAGACTTCCAGGAAATACAAAACTAACCGGTTTAAACCTTCCATTAGAAAACACCTCAAACTGGAATGGGAACTGCTCTGCTGGGAGAGTTAGAACAAGGCACTCTGGGCCCTCAACCCTGAATCTAGGGCCTCTGGGCTCCCGCGTTAGAAACGGTTCCAGTTCCTGGGTCTAAGGTGGGGCGTCTATCACCTCACCCCTCTGGTTTTAGTGTCCGCTTAAATTACAGTAGTTGTTTGGTCACAATTATAAGAGCATTTTTTTTAGGCTTATGACATTTCCCCCAATTATGCATGTAATTGATACCATCGCTTTTTCTTGAAATGACAATCATAGACCCCCATAGCCAACTTGTTTCATCTTTTATGTATAAATTCCAACAAACTGCAGCCTGCTGAATACAGGACTACATACCTACACAGCAAGTAGAACACTTTAGGAGGAAACGCATTTAAATCATTCCTCCGCGCTCCCCCCATTAAGAATGAGGCTAGCTAGTCTCTTGAGTAAAGGAAAGTCAGAATCCTTAAAAATGAGAAAAAGCAAGAATTCCATTCTGCCAAGATCCCTATAGCATGACAAATCTTTCTCTATAATCCGGCGTCTGTCTCTCTCCACCTGCCTAAAACACAACACTGTAGAGAGTGGTGACCCCGAGGCCCAAAGTTCAATGTCATTGCAGGGTAACACGGTTTTAGTCGGTGCTGATCACAAACCAGCGGCAGCCGCAGCCTGACAGTCTGCAGCTGAGCGTTTTCTAGTCGGGCTTGTTATACTTACTTCCACCCCCAAACCAGGAAGTGCTGCTTCAGAGGAGCCCAAGACAAAAGCAATCCAGCCCCAGAAACAAAGGCTCCAGCCTCCAGAAAAGCTATAGGGTTTTAAATTTGGGATTGCTCTTTGGTTTGGATTGGGACCTACAGTTTCCTCCCCATAAAACATTATTAAACTTTCCAAATTGTCGCCCCCCCCCCAAAAAAAAAACCCAAAGTAAAGTGACACAAAACATACACAGGGGCGCGCGCACACAGAACGCTAACACACAGACCAATTTGTTTTTGTGATCCCCTTTGTCATCCAGACGCGGCAGGCTCGGGCCAGATTTGAGTTGGTAAATTCTTCCAGCCTAGCCAGGGTGGACCGTAGAAAAGGAGGCTATTTCTTAGGAAGAAGGGTCCAGGCGTAGACGGCCACGCCCGGGTCCCGCTCTCCCGTTGCACAACTGCACGGTAAGTCTGGGCAAGTCGAAGAAGGAACCCCGCGACCTCCAGCCCCTCCTCTCTGCGGCCCACAGGGAACCCAGCAGTCCCGGGGAGGGGTGCGGGCACGGTCACTGAGTGGAGACAGGGGGCAGAGCGCGTTGAGTTTCAGGCCCGGACCGCTACGGCCCGCCGCGGGCAGGAAGGGGAGGGCCCAGCGAGGCTTGGGGCAGCCCCTGCACGGGCTCCGGGTTGGGTCGGAAAAGCTGCCTCACGGGCGCGCCCGCCAGCCCCTCCCCGCCGCAGCCTCCCTTCCAGTCTCCGCTGCGCCCTCCCGGAGGCAGCGCTCGTTGACGCCCCGCCATGTCCCAGCCGGCCGAGAAGCCCGCTGCCTCCCCGCGGCCCCGGCGTGCCGCCGCGGCCCGCCACACCCAGGAGGTGAGTGGCGCTTCTGCCGGAGCCGCAGGGCTGTGCACTGGGAGGACCCCCACTCGGAAGCCCTGGGCCACCTCCTCTGGGCGTAGGCTGCCTGGACTGCCGCCCCGTGCGCCCCTTCCCATCCTTGGGTGCGGGACTCGGTGCTCGCTGCACGGCAGGTGGCTGGAGGTGGCCAGGGATTCCCGGGCCTGGACTAAGCGCGCTGGGCGTGGCGCAAGGCGGATCAGTGGGTGGCCCACGTCGGGAGAAGTTGGATGGTGAGCCTCGAATGAAATGATACGGAGATGAAAGGGGACAAAAGTTTAGTCGCGACCCCCGCCCCCCTCCACGCCCCCGAGGTGGGTAGGGGCTTTCAGCTGGACTGCTGGATCCTGTCTTCCGAGTAAAGTCAGGGCTGCAGGGCGTGGCAGCCGGGACCAATAACACATCTTTTTTAACCAGCGGGGAGCCAAATCTGGGGGGTGGGGCCAGCCCGTTTGGGGCGGGGCCTGTGCCAGGCCTAGCCCAGGTGCCCGCCCACCTGACTGCAGCAGGACTTGCAGAACTCAGTGCCAGCCAAGTCCAGGGCAGGTGGAGTGCGATCCCCGCGCCTTGAGCACCGCACTCCGATTCCTCGCCGGGCCCTGCGCAGCGCGGCTCAGAGCAAACCGGTTATCACCATGGCTTACGCAAGTTGGTGGTACAAGACGGTAAATAGAAGCGGTCGTTCTCGGGCAGGACCGGGAAGGCAATGTGTTCTCTTTGCCTTTCCGGGCGTGCGAACGAGGTATTGTTAGTCCGGGGTTTGGCGGGGAAGAGGTGGCGACGGGGCGCGACCTCCTCTCAGCTCTCCAGGTTAGCTCCGGGAGAGGCCGAGACTCACCCTGCAGTGGTATGTGGGAGCGCGCCCGGGCGTGCGAGTCTGTGGGAGCTGAAGCACCAGGCTCGGCAAGCGCTCAGAAGTTGAATGAAACAGGAATTATGCTGGAGGAATTCCGCCCCAGGACGCGGATTCCTGGATGAACTCGGACTCAGCTTTTGAGAGCTAATACCTAATGTTTGTTTTTAATTCACGAGTGAAGTTTAAAACTTTTAGAGGAGTGATCTTTGACGTGGATTCTCCAACGCAGAGGAAGCGAGGCAGCTGGGATGGGGGGCAAGGAGAAAACCCGAAACTCCAAGGAGCAGAAGCAACTGAGTGAGGTTAAGACCCTTGCGTGTGTGGGGTGGGGGGCGGAGGAGGTGGGTAGCACTGCTCTATTACTGTACTTTGGATGAGGGACAAAGATGTTCCATTTGTTTAGTGCTTTGAATACCAGGCCAACCAATTAGGTGTGATATCCAGTCAAGCTGGCACTTGTAATGTGTAGGAACCAGAAAGCAGGATTTAACAATAGATTGCTCCCCACCCCACCCCCCAAAATACACAAACGTTTTGTTAACCAAGAGCGTGAAAATATTTGTATCTAATCGATTTGTGGAGGATTAAAAAAAATTAGTAAAGTACACCACTCTCTACCAGTATGTGGTGTGGAAAAAAGCAATGATGTTGTAATCGGTCCTCCATTAGAGAGACTCTTATGTGGGAATTACGAAACTGGCACTTATCAGCCAGTGACCATTTACTGAGCATCTACTATGTGGTAGGCAAAGTGCTAGCCTCCAAGTACACAGTGGAGAACAAGATGATGAGTCAACCTTTTTGAACCTGTTTCCATACCTATAAAATGAGTCTCGTAAAGGACTCGTTGGAGTCATGAATCAAAGTACCACACATATATAACTTTAATCATGGGAATTCCAGTTTCTTTTGAGATAGTTCTTCATAAATGTTTCCCATTATGTATTCTTGGCTTTTAAAATGTAGCATCTTATTGATACATTAAAAGCAAAAGTTTGCTTTCAGTCATTATTGTTCTGAGGTTCATATCAAAATGCATCACGTGAATTATCTGCAAATATGGATCAATGGTTCAGAGTTGATATCAGAATTCTTCCAAATTCATGATTCTCTAAAGGAAATTATGTGGGAATATTTGGGTAAAAGCAGTTTAAATCTATGCTTTTAACTGTTATTTTTAGGAGTAATGTGACATTTTTGCTAAAACCTCTCAGAATCCAATTTTGGAACTGCAGTATTATAGAAATTGAATTATAGTATATAGAAATTTCTATACTACTATAGAAATTTTGGAAGTATAGTATTATAGAAATTGTTTGCTAGTAGGAACTTCCTAAAATCAGCGATATGCCTGTGGCCAAAATTTGACTTTTCCTAAACTAGCGCTGTCCAATAGAAACATAGTGAGCCACATATGTAAGTTTAAATCTTCTAACAGGCACATAAAAGCAAAAATAAACAGATAAAATTAACACTAATAATATATTTTATTTAACCCACTATATCTCAAACATTATTTCAACATGTAATCAATGTACAACTCATTTATTTTATATCTTCTTTCTCATTAATTTGTCAATCTAGTTCACACTTGCCACATCTCAAGTGCTCCATAGGCGTGAGTGATTAATGGCTACAAATCTGGATAGTACATCTTAGGTTCCTGACCAGTTTTGTATGGTGGTTGTGAGGGGGTGATCACAGACCATTCTGAGAATTAAATGACAGTTAAGACCATTCTGAGAATTAAATTCCACAACAAAATACACATGCACATGTGCATACACACAAAAGGCCAGCAATAAATCCCCTAAAGGTCCATGGAGCCAAATTATAACATATATACATATATGGTCTATATACATATATACCTATGTTTATATATAATACATGCATGTGATGTATATATAATATATATCATGCTTTTGGTAAATCCTATAACTAAAATACCTTTAATGGGACCTTTTAAATATTTTTTAACTTTTTTATTGTTGTTCAGTTACAGTTGTGCCCATTTTTCCCCATTACTCTCCGCTGCCCTGCCCATCCCCCCCATTCAGTCCTCCCCCCACCCCCCCCCGTGGGACCCTTTAAATATTGAAAAACAATTGTGAATGACCTAACTATAAAAATCTAGGCTGAATAAAATAAAATAATTAGAAGATATATCTGTGATGTGTTTGTTTAAGGGAATGTGTCGTATAAAACCAGTTGGGGAAACATTACAGTGTATGTTTCTGCATTGGATAGCTTCAGTATCATTGACCTGAAGAAGCATGTAAAAAGTTAGAGTTGATGAACATCGTAATGATGAAAAGAAACTTTTGTTTATAGCAGTAATCACATTCCTGAGCCCTCAGTGGACTCCATTAGGCCATGTTAATTAAAGGTGTTCCTTAGCCTAATTAGACCCTACGGCTGAGTGGCAGTGTGATCAAGGAGCCCAGTCATGTGGGAGGTGCATCCCTGCAGCCCGCCTGGGAAGGGTGTCTGTCACGAGCCTTCCGTGGCTGGACAGGCCACATGGCTGCAGGATGTTGGGGAGTAGGAATGCAAATTATAGTGTCTGCCGGAAGGGCACGGGCTTCAAGGTGTTGAGAGACCAGAGGTCAGACACTTCAGCCTTTAGGTTGGCAATTTCTGAGTTACTTTGCTTCCCATTGCAGATAAGACTTTTAAACTGAGAGTGACATCTGATGATAGTGTTCTTTAATCAGTTTTGACACTACCCAGAAAGCTAATTATATTCTACAGGTGCTTTTTGGAGAATGATAGAGTTTGCTGGGGTGGAAATGGTAGGTGGTCATTTGGGATTCTGAGGTGAAGGGGTGGGTAACTAGTTCTGAGTAGGTTGTCTCAGTGCAATATAAGACTTCTCTAAGCAGTCCATCTTTATTCTGTTTTTCCTTGAGGTCTTTTTTCTGTTGTGGTAAAAATACACATAGCGTAGAATTATCACCTTAACTATTTTTTAAGTGTAAAGTTCAGTGGAATTAAGTACATTCATACTCTTAAGAAACCATCACCACTATCTCCAGAACTTTTTATCTTGAAAAATTGATACTTTATATCCATTCAACATACATCCCCATTTGTTTTACATACATACATTCAAATATATAGCATTGTATTCAAGTATCTGTGTCCTTTACCATTTTCCTTTTTCTATTCTATTTTAAGAAATTTAGCATGCGATCTGCCCTCTTGACAGACTTAAGTGTGCAGTGCATTGTTGTTGACTGCAGGTTCCATGTTGCACCGCAGGTCTCCACAGCCTTTTCACCTCCCTCGACTGCTTTTGTGCCTTTTGATTATTAGCTTCTCATTTCTCTTCTGCTTAGTCCCTGGCAACCCCAGTTCTACTTTCCGTTTCTATGATTTAGACTACTCTAGGAATCTCATGTAAGTGGAATCAGGCAGCATTTGCCTTTTTGTGACTGCCTTATTTTACTTAGCATAATGTCCTCAAGATTCATCCATTAGAGCATATATTAGAATTTTCTTCCTTTTTAAGGCTGAATAATATTCCATTCTGTGTATGTATATGGCATTTTGTTTATCCATTCATCTGAGAACGGACACTTAGACTGCTTCCATTTTAGCTGTTTTCTGAGGAGCCACCTTACTGTTTTCCAAAGTGGCTGTACCCTTTTACATTCCCACCACCAGTGCACAGGGGTTCCACCTTACTCCCATGCTCTCCAATACTTGGCCCACTGCCTTTAAGGTTTCTGATGAGAAATCTGCAATCTTATTGCTGCTTTCAAGATTATTTCTTTGTCTTTTTCTTTCTACAGTTTGATTATAATGTGGATTTATTTGAGTTCATCCTACTTGAAGTGTGTTGAGCTTCCTGTTTATGTTTATATCTTTCATCAAATATGGGAAGTTTTAGGCCGTTATTTCTTTTTTTAATCCCCACCTAAGGATATGTTTTATTGATGTTAGAGAGAGAGTAATCGGGGACAGAGGGGCAGGGGAGAGAGAGAGAGAGAGAGAAAGAAAGAAAGAGAGCAACATTGATGTGAGAGAAGCATCGATCATTTGCCTTCCATACACACCCTGACCAGGGATGGAGCCAGCATCCTAGGCATGTACCCTGACTGGGGATCGAACCCACAGTGTTTTGGTGTATGGGATGATGCTCCAACCAACTGAGCCACCCTGCCAGGGCAGGCCAGTATTTCGTTAAATAATCTACTGCCTCTTTTTCTCTCCTTCTGGGACTTCCACAAAAGGTCCTTAAGCTCTGTTCACTTTTCTTTAATCATTTTTCTTTCTGTCCCTCAGACTCAGTAACTTCAATTGTCCTATCTTCAGGCTATTATATTTCTTCTGCCTGCTCCAATCTGCCTTTGAAAACCCCTGTAGTGAATTTTTAATTTTAGTTATTGTATTTCTGTGTTCTCAAAATTTTTTGCTTTCTTTTAAAGTTATCTTTTTATTGCCCTGGCTAGTGTAGCTCAGTGGATTGAGCGCGGGCTGGGAACCAGAGGGTCCCGGTTCGATTCCCAGTCAGGGCACATGCCTGGGTTGCGGGCCAGGTCCCCAGTGAGGGCCATGTGAGAGGCAACCATACATTGCTGTTTCTCTCCCTCTCTTTCTCCCTCCCTTCCCCTCTCTCTAAAAATAAATAAATTTAAAAAAAAATCTTTAAAAAAAAGTAAAGTTATCTTTTTATTGATATTGCCATTTTTATATACCATTTTCTTGACTTTCTCTACTCACTAATTTTGTAAAAATAGATTATACCTCTCACACTAGTTTTCTTCATGAATTTGCAGTTTTCAGTATTAAAATCAAGTAATATGATATGATAATGCCTTTGGGTGAGTAGGCATTATCTTGAGATAAAAGACTCTAAATTTTTCAAAGATTTTTTATCACAGAAGAGAATGATATAATGAACTCCTTATGTACCCATCACCTGGCTTCAGTAATTATCAACATTTTCACATTATGCCAGTCTTGCTTTATATACCCAACTTCCAGCCCCACCAACCCACACATACACACCCCACACACTTCCAAAGTATTTTAAAACGTGGGAATTGCACACTTAAGTGTCGTCCCTGTGGCCGACTCAGTGTAGGTTGTTTGGAAAACAGGTTCTCTATTCCCTGTGTGCTCCATTTCCTTAGATACGATATGGAAATGTGACACCAATACACAGCCATGAGAAAGATGAAGTAATAAACTTGAACTTATCAGATGGACCGAGTTCCTTGGTACTTATAAAAAGTAAGAAACAAAATTTCTGCTCTAGTATTTATAGCCTTAGAAAAATGAAACCTTTTAAACTTCTACTTACATCCCATATTCATTTTACTGACTCATAATTCACCGCCATCAGATTGGTGGTGTCCGGGAGAAAGAAGGGAGTGGAATAGTTTTTATTGTATTCTTAAACCAGGCAATGGGCCAGGCTCCTCACTAACAGCTCCTTTCATAAATATGCCAGCCCCTGGAGGTAGGTACCATTAGCTCCATTTTACAAGGAAGAAAAAACACACACACAGAAAGGTTAAATTAGCCTAAGGTCACAGCTTTTCAGATTGAAGCTGTTTCTGTCCTAGAGTTTGTCAGGAAATGGAATTGCCGGGAATTGCTTACCCAGGTTATAGAAGAGGCTAGGAAGCCACCTGGGGTGGGTGAGGCAACCCCGAGATTAGAAACTGCAGGAAGCTGCCACCATTCCTAGGCTGAAAGACAGAGGGAGGAGCTGAATCACCCAGCAGAGGCTGGAACCGCCCTTGGCTTGTCCTTCGAGAGATCCTACTGCAGAGGCTCCCGAAGGCGGAGAGGAGGGGGAGAAATACCACCTGCCCATCACCTCCAGTCTTCTTCCAGTGCCTCTCACTGGCTAAACCCAGCCTGGGGCCATCAATCCAGGGAGCCTGCAAACTCCCTGCTACACCAAGAGGGCAGGCTCAGGGCATGGAGTCCCCCGGAGGTGACAGGCCCGGGTCTGTCCTAGGGAGGCTGTGTTGAAGCCAAAGCAGCTTTACATCTTGGTCCTGCCTGTTTGCTGAACAATCATGTTTTAGCAAGCAAAATACATACAAGAATAGAGTTTAAGGGATTTGGCAGGACATACCAGTTTGCACATTGTCTCTTAATTTTTCAAGCTATTTTTTCCCCAGTGTTTTCTTCTTTTATTTAGTTTATTGACCTGAGTAAAGCAAAGGTGCTTCACAGGGAACATTTAGAGGTTTGTGGAGATGTAGTCATTTAATCGAGATTTGTCACAGCCCCACCACAGGACTAGGAAAAAAAAGAGTGTAATTTACCATGCGATTAGGAAGGCAAAATATCGTTTTCTGAAGTAATCAGTAAGCCAGAGAGTCTACAATAACGGGCTAATTTGTTTGCTTTACTGAGAAAATAGAGACCTACGTGCAGATACGAAGGTATGGTGAGCCATGCATAGGGCAAGGCTCAGAGTCATTCAGTAAACGCTGGTGTGACACAGGGCCCGTGCTCCTCCAGGGGCGGTCAGGGCTCCCCCAGCAGGCCCAGAGCTGCCCGTGCCTGCCTGACCTTGAGAGTCCCTCCTGGAGGCTGACTCAGAGGGCTGATTTGAGGAGCAGAAACCTCCATTTCCTGTCATAGTGCCATAAATCTCCCCTCAAAACCAGTGATTTCCAGTCCTAGCTGAATATTAGGATCAGTTGGGGAATTTTAGAAAAATGCGTCCTTGGCCAGGCCCCACCCTGAACAAACTCACTCCAAATCCCTGGGCTCTAGCTTGAGTGTTTCCAATGGGCCCCAGGTACTTGTGGCCCTTCCTGAAGGACGGGACCCCCTGCTGACCAAAGGCCTTCTGACTCACAGGGGGCCCCCAAACAAGCCTTTCTCTGTAGGTGTGATGGTGGTGCTCGGGAGCGCTGAGCTCTGTGACCTGGGGAAGTCCAGAGGGCACTGAGATAACTTTTTATTGCATCGTGGTTTGGAACAGTTGTGGCCGGACACGCGAATACTGATCTCTATGGCCTTGTCTTCAAGTTGAAGAAAGAACATTTTCAAGTTGTTTTCGAATAACCTTTGCTGGTTTTTCAAAAATGTTTTTTATCTATATAATTCACAAATCATAAATTCACATATAATTTAGTATCTTTAATATATTCACAGGCTGCTGCAAGTATCACCTCATTTTAATTTCAGAATGTTTATGTCACCCCCCAAAAAAGAAACTATGTATTTTTTTAAATAAAGCAAAGACATTTCAGAAGCATGCTAGTATTGGGTCCTCTTTCATAGCTGGCCTTGGACTTGGAGAAACTCATTTGTTTCTGCTTTTCTTCTTCTTTTACATGTGTAGAGCTTTGTTGATTTGAAGTTATTCTGTGCAAGGTCTACGCTGTCTGTGCAGGTATCAGGGTGCATCTGGGCAACAAATGGGAAGGGCCCAAACGCTGGACTGTCCCATCCTAGCTGGGCCAGAGCACAGGCTCCAGGCCTTACCGCCCCAGCTCTTGTTGACTTCCCGACAGGTTTAGGTTCGCCATGATAGGAGAGTTTAGCATATAAATGATGTCTCCTAGAACAGTACAAAAACAGCTGTATTGCCAAATATGTGGTGATGTCAGGGGCTAGAAATAGTTTGGAAGATTACTCCTTTTTATAAAAGAATATTTTTTTTATTTTTATTTTTTAACATTTTTTATTGTTGTTCAAGTACAGTTTTCTTCCTTTTCTCCCCACCCCTCCCCACCACCCCAGTCCTCCCCACCTCCTTCCCCTGTTTCCACCCCCATTGTTATTGTCCATGTGTCCGTTATCATTGTTCCTGTAAACCCTTCACCCTTTTCCCCATTATCCCCTCCCTTCTCTCCTCTGGTCACTGTCAGCCGGTTCTCAATTTTAGTGTCTTTGGTTATATTTTGCTTGTTTGTTCGTTTTGTTGATTGGGTTCCACTTAAAGGTGAAATCATATGGTATTTGTCTCTTATCACCTGGCTTATTTCATTTGGCATAATGCTCTCCAGTTCCATCCATGCTGTCACAAAGGGTAGGAGCTCCTTTCTTTCTGCTGCATAGAATTCCATTGTATAAACGTACCATAGTTTTTTGATCCACTCATTTACTGATGGGCACTTAGGTTGCTTCTAGCATTTGGCTATTGTAAATTGTGCTGCTATGAACACTGGGGTGCATAGGTTCTTTTGGATTGGTGTTTCAGGGCTCTTAGGATATAATCCTAGCAGTGGAATTGCTGGGTCAAAAGGCAGTTCCATTTTTAGTTTTCTGAGGAAATTCCATATTGTTTTCCACAGTGGCTTCACCAGTCTACATTCCCACCAACAGTGTACCACGGTTCCCTTTTCTCCACAACTTCTCCAACACTTGTTGTTTGTTGCTTTGTTTATGATGGCCATTCTCAATGGTGTGAAGT
>PVJI01027653.1:0-17423 GCA_004026765.1 Micronycteris hirsuta
AAAAAAAAAAAAGACTCAAAAAGAACAAAAAGTGTTTAAGAGAGCTTCAGGAAAACATGAAACATAGTAACGTTTGTATTGTAGGGATACCAGAAGGAGAAGAAGAGTAGCAAACGATAGAAAACCTTTCTGAAAAGTAATGACAAAACTTCCTTAACTCGATGAGGGAAAAGGCGATGCAAGTCCAGGAAGCACGGAGGCTCCCAATGATCTCACCTAATCAATAAAACAAACAAGCAAGCAAAATATATCCAGAGACATTGAGATTAAGAACAAGTTGACCGTAACCAGAGGGGAAGTGGGAGGGGATAATGAGGACAAAGGGGGAAGGATTTTCAGGAACGTATATAAAGGACATATGGACAAAACCAAAGGTGAGGAGGATCAAGGGTGGGAAGGGTAGGGGGTAGTAGTGGGAGAAAATGGAGACAAGTGTACAACAATAAAGAATTGTGGAAAATAAAAATTAAAAAAAGATGAACCCAAAGAGGACCAGTCTAAGACACATCATAATCAAAATGGCAAAATTTTAAAAAAGAGAGAATCTTAAAGGCAGCAAGGGAGAAACAAGAAGTAACATACAAGAAAGCCCCAAAAGTAACCACTGACTTTTCAACAAAAACACTACAAGCCAGAAGGGAATGGCAAGAAATATTCCAAGTAATGAAAAGCAAAGGCCTACAACCAAGACTACTCGACCCAGGAAGTCTCTCATTTAAAATGGAAAGCAAAATAAGGAGTTTCCAAACCAAAAGGAAAAAAAAAGGCTAAAAGAACACAGAGTCTAGCACAAATAATGTCCCTTTTATTACAAAACATTTTATTACAAAATCTTAAGCATGTAATTCTGTAAACATAACAATGTCACACTCAAGCATACCATATGACATTTTAGATGAAATGTTCAAGTTAAAACTACAAATTATTACACCCATATTATTACCCTACCAACCATACTCAAGTAGGCATTACTCCTACCAGACCCTGTATATCTCCACCAAACCAGTATTGCAGGAGATACTAAAGGGACTGCTTTAAGAAGATGAAGGAAAAGAAAGAGAAAAAGAGAGAGAGACACACACACACACAAGTATAAAGGGGAAAATGGCAATGAATAAGTACCTATCAATAATAACCTTAGCCCTGGCTGGTGTAGCTCAGTGGATTGAGCGCGGGCTGGGAACCAAAGGGTCGCCGGTTCAATTCCGAGTTAGGGTACACGCCTGGGTTGCAGGTCAGGTCTCTGGTGAGGGCCATGTGAAAGGCAACCATACATTGTTGTTTCTCTCCCTCTCTTTCTCTCTCCCTTCCCCTTTCTCTAAAAATAAATAAATAAAATCTAAAAAAATAAAAAATAATAATAATAACCTTAAATGTAAATGGATTAAATGCTCCAATCAAAAGACACAGGGTAGCTGAATGGATAAGAAAACATGACCATGATATATGCTGCCTATAAGAGACCCACCTCAGAACAAAAGATCTACACAGATTGAAAGTGAAGGGATAGAAAAAAATATTCCAAGCAAATGGACATTTAAATAAAGCTGGTGTAGCAATACTTATATCAGACAAAACAGGTTTCAAAACAAAGGCCACAAAAAGAGACAAAGAAGAACAGTACATAATATTTAAGAGAGAATTGCATCAAGAAGAGATAACCCTTGTAAACATATATGCACCCAACATAGAAGCACCTAAGTATATAAGGAAACTCATGGAGGACTTCAAGAAAGATATCAAGAGCAACACATCATCATAGGGGACTGTGACACCCGTTGTCAACAATGGATACATCTTCCAAGCAAAGAATTAACAAGGACACTGCGGCATTGAACAACGTTCTACATCGAATGGACTTAATTGATATATACAGAACTTTTCACCCCAAAGAAGCAAAATATACATTCTTTCAAATGCACGTGGATCATTCTCAAAAATAGACCACATGGTAGGACACAAAATAAGCCTCAAAAATTTCAAGAAAATTGAACTCATATCAAGCATCTCTGATCACAATGGCTTAAAACTAGAAAATCAATTTCAAGGAAAACACTCAAAAAACATTCAAATACATGGAGACTGAATAACATGTTATTAAATAATGAAAGGGTCAACAATGAAATCAAGGAAGAAATCAAAACATATCTGGAAACAAATGAAAATAAACATGCAGCAACCCAAAACTATGGGACACAGGGAAGGCAGTACTGACAGGGAAGTTCATAGCAATGCAGGCCTACCTAAAGAAGACAGAAAATTCTCACATAAACAACATAACTCTATATCTACAAGAACTAGGGGAACAACAACAAAGTCTACAATGAGTAGAAGGAAAGAAATAATCAAGATCGGGGCAGAATTAAGCGACATAGAGACTAAAAGAACAATTTGAAGGATCAATAAATCAAGGAGCTGCTTCTTTGAAAAGATAAAAAAAACTTGACAAGCCTTTATCCATACTCTTCAAGAAAATAGAAGAGAGGACCCAAATAAATAAAATCAGAAATGAAAGAGGAGAAGTCAAACCTACACCATAGAAATACAAAGGATTGTAAGAAATTACCATGAACAACTATATGTCAGAAACTGGACAACCTGGGCAACATGGACAAATTTCTAGAAACATACAGTCTTCCAAAACAGAATCAAGAAGCAGAAAGCCTGAATAGACTGATAACAACTAGTGAAAGTGAAGCAATAATCAAAAAACTTCCAGCACACAAAAGCCCTGGACCAGATGGCAACACAGGTAAATTTTATCAAACATTTAAGGAAGAACTAACTCCTACCCTTCTTGAACTATTCCAAAAATTTCAAGAAGGAAGACTCCCAAACTCTTTTTATGGGGCAGTATTATCCTAATTCCAAAACTAGGTAAAGACACAACAAAGAAAGAAAACTACAGGCCAATATCCCTGATGAACATAGATGATAATATACTCAACAAAATACTGGCAATTCAGATTCAGAAGTACATTAAAAAGATCATACACCATGATCAAGTAAGATTCATCCCAAAGATGCAAGGATGGTACATTATTTGAAAATCAATAAACGTAATACGCCACATATCAAAATGAAGGACAATAATCACATAGATACAGAAAAAGCATTTGAAAAAATCCAGCACCCATTTATGATAAAAACACTCAGCAAAGTGGGAATAGAGGGAGCATACCTCAACATAATAAAAGCCATATACAAGAAACCTACAGCCAACATTATATTCAATGGGCAAAAACTAATGCTTTCCCCTTAAGATCAGAGACAAGACAAGGGTGGCTGCTTTCACCACTCTTATTAAATATAGTACTAGAAATTCTAGCCACAACAATCAGACAAGAAAAAGAAATAAAAGGCTTCCAAATTGGAAAGAAGGATGTAAATCTGTCATTATGTGCAGATGACATGATAGTATACATAGAAAACCAGATAGTCGCCACAAAAAATTATTCAACCTAATACTTGAATTTGGCAATATAGCAGGATACAAAGTAATCAATGGCATTTTTGTACACCAACAGTGAAATGTCAGAACAGAAACTAGGGGGTGAAATCCCATTTTAACAACAAGAAAAATAAAGTACCTAGGAGTAAATTTAACCAAGGAGGTAAAAGACCTGTACTCAGAAAGCTATAGATCACTGAAGAAAGACATTAAGGAAGATACAAATAAATGGAAGCATATACTGCGTTCATATACTGGAAGATATAACATCATTAAAATGTCCATATTACCCAAACAATCTATAGGTTCAACACAATTACTATTAAAATACCAGTGGCATATTCTATAGATCTAGAGCAAAGATTTCAAAAATTTATACAGAACTGAAAAAGACCCCAAATAGCCTCAGCAATCTTGAGAAAGAAGAACAAAGTAGGAGGGTTCACACTAGCCCATATCAAACTCATTACAAGGCCACTGTAATCAAAACCATCTGGTACTGGCACATAGATCAACGGAATGGAGTATACAGCCCAGAAATAAACCCAAGTCTTTATGGTCAATTAATATTTCACAGAGGAGGCATAACCATACAATGGAGTAATGATAGCCTCCTCAATAAATGGTGTTGGGAGAACTGGACTGGTACATGCAAAAAAAAAAAAAATGAAACTAGACCATCAACTTACACCATACACCAGAAAACTCAAAATGGATAAAAGACTTAAATATAAGTTGTGACACCATAAAGTCCTAGAGGAAAACATAGGCAGTAAAATTTCAGATATCCCATGTAGCAGTATTTTTGCTGATATATCTCCTAGGGCAAAGGAAATAAAGGAAACTATAAATAAATGGGACTACATCATACTAAAAAGTTTCTGCATGGCTAAAGAAACCATCATCAAAATGAAAAGGGAACTGACTGTATGGGAGAACATATTTACCAATGAGATATTGGACAAGGGTTTGATCTCCAAAATATATAAGGAATTCATATGACTTAACACCAGGAAGACAAATGGGGGTAAGAAGGCAAAGGGACAAACAAAGGAACACAAATAAAGGACTCATGGGCATGGACAAGGGTGGGAAGATTGACTGCGGGAGTTGGGATGATGGGGTAGGAGAGAGCAATGGAGAAAAAGGCAGGACAACTATAACTGAACAACAATAAAAAAGAATAAAAAAGACTATATATGCTTTAAAAAAAATGGGCAATGGATCTGAATAGACACTTCTCCAAGGAGGGCAGATGGTCCATAGACATAAGAAAAGATGCTCAACGTCACTAGCCATCAGAGAGATACAAATTAAAATCATCTCACACCTGTCAGATGGCCATCATTAATAAATCAACAAACAACAAGTGCTGGCAAGGATATGGCGAAAAGGGAACCCTAGTTCACTGTTCGTGGGAATACAGGCAGCCACCATGAAAAAACAATACGTAATTTCCTTAAAAAACTAAAAATGGAACTGCCTTTTGACCCATTGATTCCACTGCTGGGATTATACCCTACGAATCCTGAAACACCAATTCAAAAGAACGTATGCACCCCTATGTTCATAGCGGCACTATTTACAATAGCCAAGTGCAAGAAACAGCCTAACTAGTGGATGAGTGGATCAAAAAACTATGTTACATTTACACAATGGAATGCTATACAGCAGAAAGAAAGAAGGAATTCCTACCTTTTGCTACAGCACGGATGGAACTGGAGAATATTACGCTGAGTGAAGTTAAAAGTCAGTCAATGAAAAACAAATACGATATGATCTCACCTATAAGAGGAATCTATTGAACAAAATAAACTAGCGAACAAAACAGAACCACAGGCACTGAAACATGGAACACATTGACAGCAGCCAGGAGGTAGGAGGGAGAGAGGTAATGGTGGAAAGAAGGAGAAGGGGCTAGACAAAGAACTTGTATGAATGACCCACAGACATGGACAACAGTGTGGGAGTTAACTGTGGGAGCAGGGTGAGGGGTGGGTGGAGGCGGGCAAAGAGGGGAAAATTGAGACAACTCTAACAGAATAACAATTAAAAAAAGACTTTTAAAAAGTATAGTGATTTTCATCAAATTGCTAATGACATTTGACTTCTAACCTGTTTGTTTAAAATTAAAGACAAATAATCCATTTAGATGAAAGAATTTACACATAAACTACCATAATTATACCCAATAAGATTAATAAACCTTTTTTTACATCTGCTAATTACATTTTACGATGAGAAAGCAAAGCAGCCCCTAAGGGAAAGAGTCGTTACAATCAATCAAGTTGATAGTAGTGTGGGATTTTTTAAGCCTAGCTACCCTGCATATATTCATCGAAACGTTCTAATAGCAAGTCAGATTTAAAACCTTTACTTTTTAAGGAAGGGGCTTTAATATTTCAACTGGTGCTATAGTTTGTCTAGTTTATGGCTTCTCCTGATCTTCAATTTTTTCTTATTAAAAAAAAAACACTTTTTTCTACTTTCCTTACATTTTAGAACTCCATGATCTCTAGAAAATGGTAACTTGTACATAGACAATATTACATCCAAATTAAAAAGCGTAATTCAATACATGCACTTTTTCTGACTGGTGATTAAGTTTAGTATCTTTTTAATGGTTACAGTTTTTTTAAATCCTCACTCAAGGTTATGTTTATTGATTTTAGTATTTTTAGGGGGGGGGGAGAGGAAGGAAGAGAGAAAGAGAAAAGAGTGAAAAGAGACAGAGAAACATCAGTGTGAGAAACACTGATCAGCTGCCTTCCCCACACACCCTGACCAGGGATTGAACCTGCAACCTAGGTATGTGCCCTGACCTGGAATCAAACTCGTAAACTCTTGATGTACTGGATAAAGCTCCTACCAACTAAGCCACCTGGCCAGGGATTAATGGTTATTTTTTTATTAATTCATTCAACATATTAGCTCCCACTATGTGCCAGACACCACGACAAGCTCTGGGGACAGGGCAGTAAACAACACATGGTCTTCCCACCCCCACCAACCATATGGTCAGATGGAAAAGACAGGCCTTAAGTAAACCATCATCCAAATAAACATTTAACAGGAATTGTAATGAGTGTGGGGAAAGAGAAGTGTAGGCTGCTAAGAGTAACAGGGTAACTCATCTGGTCTGGGGTTACCGGGAAGGCTTCCCGAGGAAATGACATTAAGCTGACACATGAACAATGATCGAGAAAAGGGAATGAACACTGTACACCAACTGCAGATTACCTCTCACTTCAGACTTCCTTTAGATGTGTAAACCAACTAATTTGTAGAAGTGAGGAGGAGGGGGGTTGGCTGACAAATACTTAATTTTAGAAACTTGCCACACACTGAATAATATTAAACAAAGACCACCATTCCCTGTGCTTTTTACACACAGCATTTTCAGATAGTATATGCATAATTTGGATTCTCATACTAGAACTATTTAAGAAAATAACTATGTAATTATCACCAGGAAATTGCATTGTGTTCTCCTAGGTCCTGAGGTTTGTATGGGTCAGCAATAAATGAACAAATGAATGGATAGATGGAGGATTAAAAAAATGAATGAATCCAGCAGAAACTAACATAGAAGACAAACAACTTTAAGGCAAGAGCCCAGTAAAAAATAAATGTATACTTTATATTACTTCTAAGCTATTTGTTTCCTTAGGAAAGTAAAAAAAAAAAAGTGATTGAAAAGTAAAAAGAACTCTTCATTTTTACTCTGGCGGTGAAAGCTTCGAGATAGGATTTCAAAAGACATGAGAAGCAGGTTAGAACTTACCCAGGAGAAGAATAATCTGGCCCCTTTTTTATAGGATAATAAACATTTTCAGCACCTCTCAGGAGGAGGAGAGAGAAATAAATGGATCTGTCCACCTCTGAAAACTCGGCTCAGTGACCCAGCATCCCAGAGAGACAAGGAGAATGTCATTCACTGATTTCATTATTTCTAACTACTACTGCCAGAATCCCACTACATCTGGTATAAAGATACTTCTTTGATACTTTCTCAAAAAAAGTTTTCATGCAGTGTGGGATTTCAAAATGAAATCTATCAATGAAATGAAATTATTTTATATAAAAGGTAGAGAAAACTTTGCAATGACTTGCTTAGGATGGGCAAAACTTTCTGTAAACAGTTGTTTTTTTATTTGCATACAAAAATATGATCAATTATCACATTATATCAGAAAAAAACAAAGCAATGTTGTGATATTTTCTTAACATCATTTGCTAAATCAGTTAAAATTTTAATTCTCCTGAACTTCCAGCCAAGATGGAGGCACAGGTAGACACACTGTGCCTCCTCGCTCAACCAAAAGAAGGACAACAACAAATTTAAAAACAAATAACAACCAGAACTGACAGAAAATCAAACCGTATGGAAGTCCAACAACTGAGGAATTAAAGAAGAAACATTCATCCAGACCAGTAGGAGGGGCGGAGATGGGCAGCTGGGGTGGAGAGGACTCCCAGCAAGGCAATAGCTGGAGGATTCGGGCAGGCAAAGCAGCGGCTGGCAGACTGGACGAGGTGACAGCTTGTGGACTAGTCGGTCCCACATTCTTGTGCAGATAAACTGGGAGGAACCCAGGGTTCAAACGCAAGAAAATAAAGCCTCAAAACCTCTGATCGAAAACCCCTGTGGGAGTTGAGGCGGCAGTGGGAGTAACTCCCAGCCTCACAGGAGAGTTTGTTGGAGAGACCCACAGGGTCCTAGAATGTACACAAACCCACCCACCTGGGAATCAGCACCAGAAGGGCCTGATTTGATTGTGGGTAGTGGGGGAAGTGACTGAAAACTGGCAGAGAGTGGACCAAGTGGCATTGTTCCCTCTTGGACCCCTCCCTCACATACAGTGCCACAAGACATGGGTTGCCCCGCCCTGGTGAATGCCTAAGACTCCACCCCATAACAGGCATGCTGAGACAAAAAAAATATGGCCCATATGAAAGAATAGATCAAAGCTCCAGAAAAAATGCAACTAACCAATGAAGAGAGAGCCAACCTATCAGATGTACTGTTCAAAACACTGGTAATCAGGATGCTCACAGAATTGGTTGAATATGGTCCCAAATTAGAGGAAAAAATGAAGGCTATGAAAAGTGAAGTAAAGGAAAATGTACAGGGAACCAACAGTGAAGGGAAGGAAATCGGGACTAAAATCAACAATCTGGAGCAGAAGGAAGAAATAAATATTCAACCAGAACAGAATGAAGAAACAGGAATTCAAAAAAATGAAAAGAGGCTGAGGAACACCTTTAAATGTTCCAATGTCCAAATCATGGGGGTGCCAAAAAGGGGAAAAGGAAAAGCAAGAAACTGAAAACTTACTTGAAAAAATAATTAAGGAGAATTTCCCTGATCTGGCAAAGGAAATAGACTTTCTGGAAGTCCAGCAAGCTCAGAGAGTCCCAAAGAAGTTGGACCCAAGGAAGCACACTCCAAGGCACATCATAATTGCATTAGCCAAGATTAAAGATAAGGAGAGAATCTTAAAAGCAGCAAGAAAAAAGGAGAGAGTTACCTACAAAGGAGCTCCCATTATACTATCATCTGATTTCTCTAAAGCAACCTTGCAGGCAAGAAGGGGCTGGAAAGAAGTATTTGACGTCATGAAAGGCAAAGACCTACAACCAAGATTACTCTATGCAGCAAAGCTATCATTTAGAATGGTAGGGCAGATAAAATGCTTCCCAGATAAGGTCAAGTTAAAGGAGTTCATCATCACCCAGCCCTTATTATATGAAATGTTAAAGGGACTTATCTGAGAAAAAATATCAAAAATCTAAACAGTAAAATGACAACAAACTCACAGCTATTAACAACCAAACCTAAAAAAAAAAACCAAAAACATAAACAAACTAAACAAACAACTAGAACAGGAACAGAATCACAGAAATGGAGATCAAATGGAGGGTTATTAGAAGGGGGGAGAGAGGGGAAAAAGGTACAGGGAATAAGTAGCATAAATAGTAGGCAGAAAATATACAGGTTAGGTTAGGAATAGTATAGGAAATGTAGAAGCCAAAGAATTTATATGTACAACCCATGGACATGAACTAAAGGCGGGGAATGCAGGTGGGAGGGGGTGTGCAGGGCAGAGAAGAATAAAGCGGAGAAAATGAGACAACTGTAATAGCATAATCAACAAAATATATTTTTAAAAAATTTAATTCTCCCACCTACTCATTCCCACTACTACTGCTGACTTCAAACTAATGCCTAACATTTAATTTTTCTCTTCTGCTGATTTCCTTGCTGTGCAATCACCACTGTGGTGCAATTTCCCCCCAAGCATGTCAGCACTAAAACATTAAAAAATAAAAAGTTAGTAATTATAATCAACAAATTGAAATCAACAAAACTTAAGCTGGCAAATATTCCATTAAGACCAGCATTTTGCCACTCAATAATGTATGATTAGAATCCTATAATGTATGATTAGAAAATAAGGGAAAATGTTCATAGGACATTTGTCTTTGCAAATAAATTTCTCAGCTGACAATTTCTTGGATTTTCAGTGATTAACTACATTCACTGATATCTTGGGGTTAAACTGGTTATTTACCCCCAGCTGACATTCAGGTTCTGATTCTGAACACCAAATACCACTGGAAATGTTCATTTTCTTTGCGTTGTCTAAGCTCAGTATGTTAGAAAAGGGTACATATGAAGTTAAAGATCTTAATTGGAGTTCTGTTACCCACTGGGGGAAAAGAAAACACTCCATGTCCAAAGACCAAATAGCTGATCTCATAAATGGCCATCACTGGGTAATAGGCACAGTAGGTGAATGTAAATGACTCCGATTCCATTATTCCACTCTATACTCATCAGAGTATCCAAAGGGCAGAATGGTAGGTTTCCTCAAAGTGGGCTAATTAGCTCTTTCTGCCCATTTTCTGCCCCCTCCACAATCTTTTTTTCTGAGGAAACTAGCTTACTGCTCTTGATAAACCTCATTTATGTGTCACATCCCACCTGCACACCTAATTCATGAAATGCTGTGTGTGCCTCTGTGTGTATGCATGCACACCTATACATGTGTACAAGCGTGCGTCTGTTTGATGTTTCCAACATGTATTTATTTAACACATTATATTGGCCGACTACTGCATACAGTACTGTATCTCCATTTTACAGATAAGAAGACTGAGATCTGGAGAAGTCAAGTAACTTTCCTGAGGCTGAATGATTTGTGAATGGCAGAATGGGATTCAAACCCAGACAGTCTCTCAACTTCTCTCTTAAACACCTCTACTTTCCACCACCTTGGGTCCATTTGAAAATGTTCATTCTTCAGTAGCTTTGTCTCTCATGAGTGCTCAGTCTCCTGAGAAAACAATCACAGTTCTCTGTTCTTACTTCTTCTGGTCACATACACACCCCCTCACGGTCACAAGTCATGGTTCCACTAGAGTCTGGACAGCACCCGCTATCACTACATATGGCATAGTGAGAAGGCAATACTGACATCTTCTATCAACATGGGGATAGAGGCTTTCTAGTTGAGTTGGGTACCAGCAAAATGGCCAGAGAAAGTGTTGGCACATGCAGGGCTTGGGTAGGTTGGGCAGCAATCACTCAGGTCCACAAGGGCAACCAGGAGCAAGAGGGGATAACTGAGGTTCAGAGGCCGGAGGCAGCATGTGCAAATGCAACAGGGGTGCGTGGCAGAAGCAGAGATCAGGAAAGAAGGAGAGGGAAGGGTATTCCAGGCAAAGGAGACAGCACTTGGTAGAAACAAACATATGAAAAAAAAATATGCTTAGAAAAAGCAACCAATTCAGTGGTCTCGGTACAAGGTGTTCATGAGTCCAGTTCATGGCTTTCTATTGGTTTGTTTTTGTTTTTCATTTCAACAAGCATTTGTTAAGTCAAATGCTTGACTTAACAAATGCTTGACTTTGTAAGAGCCAAAACTCTTACTTGGCTTCTATGAAAACTCACTCTCCCAATTTTCCTCATAAATCTCCATCTCCTTCATCAGTTATTACTCCATTTTTTCTTCCTTTAAGTGTTAGTATTCATTAGGATACAGCCTAGGCTCTTTATTTTCACTTCACACCTATTCTGAAGTGCAGTCTCTTTACTGAGCTCCAGACCCATGTATTAACTATTTGAAATGTGCTCTTGAATGTCTATCAGCTATTTCAAAATATGTCCAAAACTTGTCATCACATCTTTCCCAGCATAAACCAGATGCCAACTGGCGCAAAAAGAGCCTCAAATCACAGCAAGCCAATCAGCCTGGCCCCAAATTTATATGACTGCTACATAGTTTATTGTGTATAACAGTTTCCAACTCTGTAGTGCTTTGCTTTCCTCCTCCGGCATATGGTGCTATATGACTTTGATCTACCTGGTCTGGCCCTCATCTTTCTTACTATTTCATTGGCCAGGTTAGCTGCATAAATGGAGACAAAAATTAAATTTGGGTCCATGTTTCCTTGAGAGGAAAAAAAAATTACCCATGTGTTTTGGTATGAATGATATATTCACATTGCAAAAGATGAATTTACCGGCATTGACTACAGTTTCTGTATTAATGAGGTTTTCTCTACAACCTTGCTGCTCACTGTTGCCAGCAAACCTGCAGCATCAGCATCACCTGGGAGCTTCGTGCAAATGCAGAACCTGAGGTCTCACTCCAGATGTACTGAACGAGAATCTGCATTTTAAAAGTTCTCCAGGTGATTCTATGCACAATAAAAGCTGGAGAAGCACTGCTCTAGTTTAAAGCATTTGATGCATACTCAGGAGCCCTGGATTTTCTTTAGAAAAATTTCCATGTCATGCACAAAAGATTTAAGTTCATTCATTGCAAGGATAATTTTGGTAGATCTAGATGCTGTCTTCATCAGGAGGTGTACAAGTTTCAAGTTCACTTTATGATGAAGTTGGTGCCTTGAACATGATATTCACGTACCCTAAAGTGAACATCTCCTGATAGCTGAAAATTTCTTTTCAAAATATTCCACTACTCAAAAATTATAATTATATGTTAAGTGTATTATGTTTCAATTCTTGCATCGAATGCTGGCATGAAGTTTCAGTGTCATGGCGAATAACTAGTGAATACATAACATAGAATATTGAGTCAGTAAGAGGTTTTTTAATGCATTTCTTACTTATTTGGATATAACATATGACACTTTGAAAACTAAAACTTTGACAAAGGCCATAGCATTGAAACTCAAATATAAGACGCAATGTACCTTGTCATCACTACATTTCCCACATAATTCATATGTAAAATAATTTGATTATATATTCATTTTACCTGACTTTTGTTGTTTTACGAGACCTGTGGAAAAAAGTTTTTCTTTCTTTTTCTTGCTTCATGTGTGTGTGTGTGTGTGTGTGTGTGTGTGTGTGCGCGCGCGCACGCTCATGCCCTCCACAACAGCAATGAAGCTTGTATGCCCCAGAGAATGAACAGGCTTTGTATCTGAAGCCTCAGCCTGAAGATACTCTACAATTGAATTATCTATAGAAGGAAGGACACCTAAGGTTTGAGGAGGAGGATTTGTAAATGAAAATGGAGGGATGGAGGGGAAACTGTGCTTTATCAGGAGTAGTGGAGATCTTCATTTCGCTCCATTCCATGCCTGGGAACCCAGGAACGTCATCAGAGAAGCCCCTTTCCTATGCTTGCCATGGAAGGAATAGAGGCACCTCCTTTTTATAGCCCATGGGGCTACAGTGAGCATCCCTATACTGCACACCTCTGTGGCATTGGAAACGGTGATTGACTTCCTTGACATTCTAGTCAACATGGTTCAGTGCCAGTTATGTGCTATAGGAGAAAAAGTTTCTTGCACCTGGGTTTCAAAGAGTACATTCACTCCTTACGCCTACTCCTTCTCAGAGGGTAGGCTTGAGAGCTGACTCTGGGATGCGCTTTCTCTTCAGCAGATGCCAGAAAAGCTCTTTACACATAGTACATGATCACATGCACTGCTGATTAACTGCCTCCTAGTAACAGTAAAACAACTTGGAATTTCTGACTTTTAATACTGCAGACTACCTGGTAAAACTGCTTCTCAAATGCTTCCCACATTTTTGGTGCTCAACTGAAAATATACTTTACTTTTTTATGGAGAGCTAACTCCTTTTTCATAGACCATAACTTAGATATATGAAGACGTTTATTGTCGTTCCAATTCTCTCTAATTTTCTAAATAGTCTAAATATGTAAATGTTTTCATAATAGTTTGCCAGAGATGGTATGTAAATATCATTGGGCCCTTTCTAAAAGAAGAAGAAGCAAAAAAGGAAACAAAACAAAAAACCCTTCAGGAATTTCTGTATTTTTTAAAGATTTTATTTATCTATTTTCAGAGAGAGGAGCAGATAGAGAGAAAGAGAGGGAGAGAAACATCGATGTGAGAGAGAAACTTCAATCGGTTGCCTCTTACACGGACCCCAACCAGGATGGAACCAGCAAGCCAGGAATGGGCCCTGACCAGGAATAACACTGGTTACCTTTCGCTTTGTGAGATAACATCCAACCCACTGAGCCACACCTGTCAGAGCACTTCTGTCTTTAAAAAAAAAATACTATTTCAAACTTAAATTTGATGAGACTTACATATTCCTCTTTAGATGCCCTTTAATATTTTAATTCTAAGAAATAAAATTTGAGAAAATTTAAAGCAGCTCAAGATGGCATTTAAGAACATAATCTACCTTAAATTGGGACAAATAAAACTAAAACTGGAGAATTTTTTCTTTCTTAAACAGAGAGTGGGACAATGGAGAGATTCAAGGTGGCTAAAAAAAAAGGCAGGAGGACAAACATATAACGTGAGGAGGAATTGGAAATGCTGAAAAAATTGGGGACAAAAAGATTTTCAATAAGTAGTGAAGAAACTATTTTCAGGAGAGAGACCCAAAACGATGAGAAGAAGGTTAAATATTGGGTAAGAAACCAAGGTTAAAGAAACAAGGCTAAAGATTGAGGAGAAGAGGATGAATGGAGCAGGGCTTGGGGACTAAACATAAGAAACAGGGAGGAGAAAGAAGTATACGCCTTCAGCAGGGCACAGAATAGGCAAGAAGCTGCTTTCGCCAGTCACCTCCAATCATCTCTCTGGACTGGTATAGCCTTGGTTCAGGGTGGTCTCCTTCCACCCATACTAGTCTCCTGGGTCACTGAGTCCCTTCATGACTAATCATCAGCCAGATGTTATAATCAAACAAGTCTGGGCTTTCAGAAACTTACCTGCATTATTCTATCTGTGGTTTCTGATTAAAGTTTACCAAATTTTCTTTAAAAATTCTTCAGATCTATGTCAATACTGGTCTTGTCCTTAACCTCCTGGGGAGCTAGCCGGTTATAACCTGAAACTGACCCCACACACGAAGGGCAGGGAGCCCTGACTGCCCAGTCCAGTTCCGGGCTCAACTGGCAGTCCCATCTTCCGCATCGCCTCCTCCAGCAAAGGGTCAAGTGTTTTTGAAACATGCTGTAGAAAGCATCTTTTTATTCTCCATCCGCCATCAGTTTCCCACCACCAAAGTGATAAACCTGACTTCCTGAGCACCCAACCTCTCACCTTTCCTTCTGTTACAAGAAAATACTTCATTCTTTTCCTAAGATCAAGCCTCAGTGTGAACACACAACAGCCTTTCTACTCTTGACACTAAAGCTTATCACCCGTCTCAAATCATTAACCTCATACACTCAACCAGGTCCTTCTTGCCAGCATTTCTATGAATACAAGCTTCTCCTATTTAAAAAGAAAACTTTTTTTTTCTTAAAGACAAGAAATGAGACCATTTTGAAAATGCTCATTTGGTTTCTGCGCTCAAGCTAACATTTTCCTTACTTTACAACTAAAACGTTTAAAGTTACCTAAAATTACCCTCTCCATTGTCTTACCTCCCACTCTCTCTTTAGCATGAAATATGACTTCTGTCCCAGCACTCTACTGAAGCTGTTCTGGACAAGGTCATTGAAACTTTTCAAGTCACAGATCCAATGGTCAAATTGCAGTCCTCATTTCACTTGAACCAACATCATTAAAATCTTGACAATACTTCCCCTAGCCTCTGCAACATGATCCCCTGGTTTGATGTTCCTCAATGTTCCTTCTTTGTCATCTCCTCTGGTTTATCATTGTCTGCCTGGAATTTAAACGTGAAGTTCCTTGAGGCCTCATCCAAAGCCTAATTTTCTTCACACACTTTCATTCTCATAAGTTGATAACATCCAATCATGCTTATAACTTTTACTACCATCTATATTACTAAAAATCCCAAATTTATTTCTTCAACCTTTTTTTTTACTTAAAATGCATATCTAACACCAATTGGATAATGAAACCCCACTTAGAATTTTCAAATTTACCTTAACTTCAATATGATAAAAACTGAATATACAGACTCATGCTTCTGGCCATGATGGAATAAATGGGACCAGATGTACTTCCCCCAACACTCTATAAACAAATACAAACCTGGACTAAATATGTGAAATAATTATTTTTAGAGAATAAGGAGTTCAGGAGGTGATCTCTGAGTTGAGCCCTTTGAATGGCCTGGCTTTCTTGTCTGTGGAGTAGGGAAAGTCATCTCAAGCAGAGCAAGGGGAGCCCACTGAGTGGAGAAAATGGAGTTCAAAGAAGCTACAGTGACAGTGCTTTGTAGGTCAAAGAACCAGGAAAGAGGAAGCTATGCAGAGAAAGAACTCCACATCCCGCAGAGGTCTCCCCTTGGCTCTGTGGCTAAGTGCTAAGTACCTTGTACACTTTAAATATATTACAGTCTTGTTTGTCCATTTTACATCAGTAAAGGTGAAAAAAGAAATTTACTTCAATATAAAAATACAGAGAGATTAAAAGTAAAAAGATAAAAATATATACCATTGAAATACTAATCATAGGAAAATGTATATGGCTATAGCTAAACAAAGAAGACTTTAGAACAATATTTTCTGAGTTAAAGACAGATATTTTATAATGAAACATAATAAAAAAACATAATCTAACATTTGTATGAAGCTAAGTATAGAATACAAAATATGTGAAACAAAACCTTCTCAAAGGAGAAGCATATATATCTATAATTGTAATTGGAGATTTTGCCACTCCTCTTTCAGGAACTGATAAAACCAGAAGATAGAAAATCAGTTTTAATATGGAGATTTGAACAATACTATCAACCAAGTTGACTCAATATACATTTATAAAATACTCCATTCAACAACAGCAGAATACACATTCTTTTGAAGTGCATATAAAATATTCACTAAGATAGACCATATGTTGGGCCATAAAACATGTTCAAAAATTTTTTTAAAGAATTAATGCCACATCAAGTCTGCTGTTTGACCACGATGGTATTAAATTAGAAAATAATAATAGGAAAATATCTGGTACATCCCTCAAATAGTTCTATATTTAAATGCACACTTGAAAAATCAATGAGCCAAAGAAGAAATCTTTAAAAATTAGAAAAAATTTTGAATTAAATAAAACTGATAATGTAACAGATAATTTGGGGACTGCAGATAAAGCAATGCTAAGAGGAATTTATAGCTTTAACTGCTTACATTAAAAATTAAAATAAAATAACAGCCTCAAATCAATTAAGTTTTGGCCTTAAGCTGACATAGAAGAGATAATTAAAACCAAAGTAAGATGAAGAAAAAAAATAAAAGTGATGCAAGCAGAAATCATATCTTTAGGTATAAGAATAGAAATCAAACAGTAATCAATGAAATAAAAACCTATTTCTTTTTAAAGTCCAATAAAATGTATAAACTCTAGCAATATTCATCAAGAAAAAATAAAATATCAATATCAGGAATGAATTAAGAACATCACTATAGATCTCAAAGTTATAAAAGAATAATAAATAAATAAATATTGAGGACAAAAAATATTTTTTAAAAATCTATAGTAAATTTGAATAGCACCATATATGTTGAAGAACTTGAATTTGTAATTGAAAACTTTT